>JAAGKR010001773.1:0-113437 GCA_011419295.1 Clarias macrocephalus
AAAGCTGTCCACCTGGTAGCCCTCCCCGGACTCCCGTCAGCCAAAAACACAGCCGAGCTGATATTAGAACACGTAGTCTGCCTGCATGGGTTCCCAAGGGATATCGTCTCGGACAGGGGGCCCCAGTTCACCTCCCAGTTCTGGAAGGCCTTCTGCCATCTGATCAATTCCACCTGTAGTCTGTCTTCTGGATACCACCCACAGACTAACGGTCAGACGGAGCGGACCAACCAACAACTGGAGCGCTACTTGAGATGCTTTGTCGCTGATCGCCAGTGCTCCTGGGCCCGCTACCTCATTTGGGCAGAATTATCACATAACCTCCATGTCTCCTCTGCCACCAATCTAAGCCCATTTGAGGCATGCTACGGCTTCCAACCTCCGATGTTCGACCACCCAGAACCGGAGGTTGAAGTACCGTCGGCCCAACAGTTGGTTCGTCGGTGTCGACGGCTCTGGAACCAAGCAATCAATGCCATCCGACGCTCCAACACCCGTTACATCCTCCAACATCGCCGTCGACACCCTCCGGAACGACTATTCCAGATAGGTGACAAGGTATGGCTATCTACCAAGAACCTTCACCTACGAACAGAATCACGGAAGCTCTCCTCCAGATTCATCGGTCCATACCGCATCACTCTCCGGATAAACCCTGTCACCTACCGGCTCCAGCTGCCTGCGGCGCTCCAGATTCACCCGGTATTCCATATATCCCACTTTCCCTATGATCGCGGGTTTATTTGTGTAAGCTCTTGCTCTCGTTCCGAGAGAGTTCTAAAAATAAACAGCGTGGTTATCCTGCCTACTCGCGCTACTTCCGCGTTTGGGTTTACCATCTACGCTACAGGGCTAACTGCTAGTCTTCTGGTCCATCTCCATTTGTCTATGACAGGCACGGTGTACAGTATAAGATGTACAGTCATGTTCAAAAGTTAGTACCTCATCTTTAATTCTGTTTTTTGTGTGTGGTGTGTGTGTAAAATCATCTGCAGGTCTTAGTATCAGTGTTGGGGGACGTTACCTTTTAAAGTAACTAATTACACTGCAAAATTGTCATTAAAAAGTAATCAGTTACAATACAATACTTTCTCTGTAAAAGTAACCAGTTAGAGTACTTTTCCATTGCAGAAAATGAAAACTCCTTTGTGATCCCTCATGCATGTTGTTTTAGTCAAGACCTTTATAATTATTCTACCATCATCACTCAGCGAAATTTGGCCCATAATCTGTTAACTAATATGTTAGATTACTCGTTATATCAAAAAAGTAATCCAAGTACTTTCAACATTGCTTAGTATTAGGCAAATACAACTGCAGACAAACAACATATACTGTAACTTTTTTTAACTGTTAAAATAATGTTTTTTTTAACCATTATTTATTTAACAAAACTGAAGTAAAAAAAAAAATTCGCGTAGGTCAGACACTTTTTAGCACCAATGCCACACCCTAAAAAAATGCTGGGTTAAAAACAACCCAAACTGGGTTGTTTTTAACCCAGCTGCTGGATAAATATTGGACCATCTACACGCTGGGTTAATTTAACCAAGCAAAATGGGTTATTTATTTAACCCAGCAAGATGGGTAAAATATTCAATTCAAATGCTAGGTCATATTTAACTATAATGCTGGGTTAATTCTACCTCACAAATTGGTTATTATATATACATGTCTATGGGTAAAACAGTTTAAACAGTTAAATTACTTTCATATACTGGTCTATTACAACTAAAAAAAACTCAAAGTTTGGCAAACCATACATATATGCAATAAAGGCCATACCCCTATCAATTAACACCCAATTAATTGTACAAATCATAGAAAAAATATTTATATTTATTTTTCAAAAGCACAAGATCAGATTATACAAAACAGCGACATCACTGCGATACTATTACTCAGAAGCAGTAATGCCTGAGAGCAGTGCTGGTCATTATCTCCCAACATCAAGATGTAGGGGTACGGCTTTGACACTTCAGCCTGCTGGAGATATTCCACGGTGTTCGTTCCAACCTTAGAAAGAAAGAAATTAAAGAAAGTTAAAGTTTATTGAAAAATCGAGAGGGTTGGCTAGTATGCATATTTGCAAGAAGATAAGTGTTTTGTAACACCTCAATCTGGTGTTACACCAGATAACACCTAAATGCTAGCGTCATGCTGGCACTACAGTTAACAGTTTAGCTTTCATTCATCACTTCAACATCTTCATACACCCTGCAAGCATTCTACAAAGAAAGCTAAAAAGCTCAGATATTTATTGTAAGGTTTTATAATATTCTAAGACATTGTAATCTAATAAGAGGGTTCCTGTGCCCTGAGAACAGACCCCTCACTGTGCTTCCTTACGCCTTCTGTGGTAACACCTTCTATATCCTGTATCCAAATGGCTCTTGTCTGCTAGAACCCTTTTGTTTAATCAGGAGAATGCAAATGTATTTCCTCTCTCCTGTCTGTCTCCGGGTCCCTCTATGACTGACATGTGAATGACTGGTTCTTTTGATGTTCATCATGCCTGCGTGTGTGTTTGTCTCTCCCGAAGAAATAACTCTTCTTCTCTTAGCTTAAAACGTAGTTCAAACACACTAGTTCTTCATTTAAACTTAACATTTTTGCAGTTTCTTTCATACACAGGTGGGGTTATTTGGTTTGGCTAGCCAGCAGCCATTGTCAGATAAACTAGCATGCTATAGCACCAGGCTGAAAGTTTGAGTGTAACGTTAACATGGTAACAGTAATAAATGTTACATACAGTGAACAAATTCAGTCATAGGTGAGTAAAAGAGTGTATACAGACCTTGTATTGAACATTTACATTTCCTCTTAAATGCGTGAGGAGGAAGACCAAAAAACAGACACGAAGCTGACACAGCCACTGAATACACCTGTGAACTTCGGGGGAGGGGCGGTCTTGTCTGTGATGTTAGCTGTCACTAGCTAACCCAACTTCAACCCAGCAAGCTGGGTTAAACAAAAAATACCCAACTCCCTGTAAATAACCCAGAAAAATTACCCAACAGAGGCAACCCAGCGTTTGGGTAGTAAAAACAACCCAGCATTTTTTAGTGTGTATTTGAAAGAAGATTAGTGTTTTGCAACACCTCAGCTTTTTATATGTGGTTGCTAACGCTTGCAAACTAGCTAAATGCTAGCGTCATGCTGGCACTACAGTTAACAGTTTAGCTTTCATTCATCACTTCGCCATCTTCATACACGCTGCAAGCATTCTACAAAGAAAGCTAAAAAGCTCAGACATTTTTGCAATTTTTTTCATACACAGGTGGGGTTCTTTGGTTTGGCTAGCTAGTAGCCATTGTCAGATAAACTAGCATGCTAAAACACAGACCAGGCTGAAAGTTTGAGTGTAACGTTAACAAGGTAACAGTAATAAATGTTACATACAATGAACAAATTCAGTCATAGGTGAGTGAAAGTGTGTATTCAGACCTTATATTAAACGTTTACATTTCCTCTTAAATGTGTGAGAAGGAAGCACCCTCATCAGCAGCCCAAAAAAAGACGCAAAGCTGACACAGCCACTGAATACACCGGTGAACTTCGGGGGAGGTACCCAATTCACTGTAAATAACCCAGAAAAATGACCCAACAGAGGCAACCCAGCGTTTGGGTAGTAAAAATAACCCAGCATTTTTTTTGTGTGCATGTTTTGGCCGAGTTCCAACAACAATGCAGGTCACAATGGAAATAAAGTGATGTGTGAATTTATGTACAATATAATATTCATAAGGTGTAACAAGTTTGAAATGAGCATGTTGATGTATTTTACAGCAAATAGCAAGTGATTCTTGTCAGCTGTTTATTATGGTGATTGCATGAGGAAAGAAACTGTTCCTGTGCCTTGCAGTTTTCATGTACAGGGCTCAAAAGCACTTTCCAGAAGGGATGAGTTGAAAAAAGGTTTGTGTCGCAGTTGTGAGGAACCATTTCCTGGTTAAGCATACACTCTGTCCGGATACAGAGTGAGATGTATCCTTAAGAACCAGGTAGCAGTCATGAATCATGTTATTTTTCCTGGTGAGACAATTAATATAGTGTCTATATTTTAGCAGTTCATTGTTTAATTGTACTCTGTTGAAGTCTCAGAGGATGGTGAAAAGTGTTGGGGATGGAATTACAGTGAAGTTGTACTGAAAGAGAGGGCAGTGGTATGTGCAAAGTCGTTGTTTACCTCCTTGAGAAGAAGCAGCTTGTTAGTTAGTTAGTATAATCTGGTAAAAATAAAAAATAATAAATCTGGAGTGAACTGCCTGACGTTGAGGAGTAATTGGGTTTGGTAAACCAAAAACACAAACAATTAACAAAAAAAGAAAGTACTAGAAAGCATTATGCAGAAGCGGCAATTTGTGGCATCGTCTTAGGTGGCTATGGACTTTTATAAAGTTAAAAGAAAGAAGTTCACTTCTTGTTTTGCCATGGACTATTTATTGTCTGGAGTCAACTGTATCTTTGGATGTTGACAGTAATATTTGTCTTTAGAAGCTCAAATTTCTACAACATGCTTATCCAGATTCGAATCAGCAAGTGCGTGAACAGAACAGATTGAGAACAGACTCCTCTCGACATGAGTTGGAGTATATCAAACATGTTTGATTTTTCAGAGCCGATTCTATGGAAGTATAATAGTGCCAAAATTCCTCAAAGCAAAATAGCAGGTTGAATTACATGAAGTGAAAAAAAAACTTGTTGCAATAAAATTTTTTAAATTGTTTTGCATTGCAATTTGATCTGAATTGAAAAAAAAATCCTTAGAGCATTTACAATATTTGAAATTTTTGCCACTACAATTTATTGTGGTTGTATATTTCAAATGCAAATGTAATTCAAGCATTTAAAATTAAAAGCACAAATATTAAAGTTTCTAAATTGAGGTTTAAAAAAATTCAAGTGTTAAAAATACAATCTTCATTATTTTTCAGTCTTACAAATTTAGGTCGACAAAATTCAAGTAATAAAATTCAGGTAGACAAAATTCATGTAATAAAATTAAGGTAAAAAAAAAAAAATCAGGTCGCTAAAATTCAGGTCTTGACATCCGGGATATCACAGAAAGAGCAGTGGAGTGCCGATTACTGTTGTCCATGCCGCAGTGTACTTTAAAGTGTGCTTCCTGCTCCCTGTGCAATCCACTTCTCACAAACGACTTACCGATCGGAACGCAGCACTCTTAACTAACAGGCTGGGTTGCCAGTTGCACAATAAACGGTCAAAATACCCCTCTGCCGTAACCGCTATATTCAAAGCAAAGCTAGCGCTCTTTCATTCACACATGAGAGCGATGGGTTTTCTGCGCTCAGTAATGTACAGTCACTATGGGAAGCCAAACACATCAAAAGTGGAATGAAACCGCGGCACACGATTGAGCCGCCCTTGAGGACCAAATATCTGCACAGTCCAACGGAACGCGCAGCGCGACAATCTGGACAGCGCAGAAATGAACTGGCTTATTTGTGCAGCCCAGTGGATCGCGCAGCGCGGACCAACTTGAGCAGCGTTGCTCGAATCACAATCCTGCGCGACCCTGATAGAAATAGACCCCGCCCACTATCAATGTACATTTACCCACAATTTCCCGCTGTAGTTTAGAGTGCACAAAGTGGAAGCTGTTTTTTTTTCTTCATGTTAGGCTATACGGATATTGGCAGACATTGTGAAGTTCAATTTCCTAAATTTATTATGTTTATTTTTCCTGTATGGAAACTGCAGTATTCGACTGTACTTTGTGGAATTACACGAATTTCTACTTGAAACAGAAGGGGCTGTTCAAAGCAGACATTTTAATGACCTACAATACAGTCAATACAATACAATACAGGATTAAAAGACTTCTAATCTCATTTTCTGTATGTTGTCAAGTGTTTCTATTTTCCAAAGCCTCGTCAATTTTATTTAAAATGTCAGGACTGTTTAATATCGTTTCCACTTTGCGCCTTGCCATGCATGGTTTTTATTTGCGCATCCCAACGGGAAATTGTGGGTAAATGTAAAGTTATGGTGGACGGGGTCTGTTTCTATACCAGAGTCGCTCAGCGCTGCCAATTGTGATTCGAGCAGCGCTGCTCAAGTTGGTCCGCGCTGCGCGACTGAAACTGCTTCGCGCTGCGCGATCCACTGGGCTGCACAAATAAACCAGATCATTTCTGCGCTGTCCAGATTGTCGCGCAGATATTTGGTCCGCCCAGGGCGGCTCAATAAGGTGCCGTGGTTTCGTCCCTCTTTTGATGTGTTTGGCTTCCCATAAGTCACATTCAGTAACAAGATGGGATTAATTTCCTCAGCAGCAGCAACATATATGCTGTTTACACAATTATTTTACAACATTTAAATTTAACAGCGGCAACCAGGGACTCGAACCGCTGATCTTCCGATCTGTAACTCAGAGTCTTAACACACTGAACCATAAGTCTTGCAACAATTCTCACTGTGACTTTGTCACATATAAAATTGTACATCAATGGCTGCACTGCAATTAACCCCATTTCTCTTTTTTTAATTGTAATTTATATTCTTTATTTATATCCTTTTTTACATATCTTGTAGTTTTCGTCCATCATTGCACTAGTAACTCTGCTCAGTTCTCACATTACCCTGTGTATACTGACTGTGTTTAAGATATATAGTGTGCAATCTATAAGCTGTCTTACTGTTACTGTCTCTATCGCTGATGGATATCTGGAATTTCCTTCGGGATCAATAAAGTATCTCTCTATCTATCTTCTTTGTCTTTAATTGTCCCTATCAGTTTCTTGGCCCAGTCGGAGCGCAGAGTCAGATGTCTGCAGTACTCTGGTACTTTGGTGTCACTCGTTGATCCCGGCTGCTGTTTGACTGCTTCCTAAATGTGTTTCTGCTGCTGTACAGAAGTTTTCCACAGACTGCACACCGAAACCCATCGCTCTCGCGTGTGAATGAAAGAGCGCTAGCTTTGCTTTGAATGTAGCGTTTACGGCAGAGGGGTATTTTAACCGTTTATTGTGCAACTGGCAACCCAGCCTGTTAATTAAGAGTGCTGCGTTCCGATCGGTAAGTAGTTTGTGAGAAGTACACTGCACAGGGAGCAGGAAGCACACTTTAAAGTACACTGCGGCATGGACAGCAGTAATCGGCACTCCACTGCTCTTTCTGTGATATCCCGGATGTTAAGACCTAAATTTTAGCGACCTGAATTTTGTAGACCTGAATTTTATTACTTGAATTTTGTCGACCTGAATTTGTAAGACTGAAAAATAATGAAAATTGTATTTTTAACACTTGAATTTTTTTAACTGCAATTTAGTAACTTGAATATTTTTGCTTTGAATTTTAAATACTTGAATTACATTTTCATTTTAAATATACAGCAGCAATAAATTGTAGTGGCAAAAATTTCAAACATTATAAATCCTCTAAGGATTTCATTTCAGATCAAATTGCAATACAAAAAAATTAAAACATTTTTATTGTAACAAGTTTTTTTCAGTTCATGTAATTCAACCTGTTATTTTGCTTTGAGGAATTTTGGCACTATTATACTTCCATACGATTCGGTCACCAACCAAGCCAAGGAAGTACGCACTGTCGATAATCAATGAGCATGAATTTCTGAGGCAGAGATCATGCACAGGATAATCTGTGTATCATTCATCGATATAAAACAAACAAACAAACAAACAACCAAAAAAAAAAAAAAAAAAACCAGGAAAACTACATGCATTTTTGAATATTAATTTCCAAAACCAAAATGACAAATTTTAATGGAAATAAACAGGTAAGTAGCTTTAACATTCTACTTTTGTTCATTTTCTCATTGGAAGCAATAATTGTTTCCCAGACTTGATTCTTCACATTATGTGTTATATTTTATATTTCATTATTTATTGTTTTGTTTTTTTACCGCAAGAGTGTAGCATAGTCCCGCTGTGTTTTGACAAAGCTGGAACTGTGGCCGTGCAATGTGACAGGCTGATATTTTTACTGTTCTGCTTTACAGTAAAAGATTGTTAAATCTTTTAGTACATGCACATGATCCTTTATAAGGAACCTCAATCTGTTCATGATTCTCTATAATTTAGAAATAAACTTTATGTCCAGTGAATGAAAAGCATAAGGCATTTAGAAAAAAATAAGCTTGAAGGAATATATATGGTATGACTTATCAGCAGTGTTTTTCTAAAAGTTATTCAGTTAAGTTTAAAGGTGTTAGTAGAATAAAGAAACATAATAAAAAGTTAAAAACTGTTATAACTTGATATCAAGGTTGGTGGTGTATTAAACTGCTCATTTGAAAGTTCCTGGGGCAGGAGGAATAGCTCCTGATATGGATCTACTGTATTGATTTCAAAGCTTAATCCCAGACTCAACCTCCTTTTTTTTTAGGTTAAATATACCAAGATCCACCAGCCACAATACAGGCAGCACCTTCAATTTATCATACAAACATTGGTGCAACTGGCAGGGACCCCTAAAGCTGCAAACATGGAAATAAATCAAAGTGATTAAGGAGCTGAAATCCATGTGAGTGCAGGTTTTCAGTACACTTTGAATAATGAAAAGATTGCTTTTATATCGAAAGCAGCCAATATAGATATGAGCATGTCAAAGGTTGTGCTATGACCATGGTGGATTTTGCTGGCCAAAATGTCAGTGTCAATTGTACCATCCTTTTGAATTAAAAAAAAAAAAAAAGAGGAACATGGTGAAAGAGATTACAAATTCCAAGATCAACCACTTGGACCAATTTTATAAATATTTAAATGGTTGAAAGTCACTGGGGACAAGAGTTACAAACTGGACAGTAGTCTACTACAAAGACTACGAAGTTGTCTACTTTGTGGAACTTACTCATATTGCTTATATTTTAGCATTTAAGAGACGCTTTTATGGCTTAATGTGACTGGACTAAATTGAATAATGTCACAGAGGGCAAAGGGAGAAACAGTTTGGAATTTTAAATGGCTTCACAATGTTATGAACATCCACAGAATCGCAGCACCCTGGTGAAGGTTGGAGTGCGTTACATCACTGGTTTCTGCATGCATATTTTAGTGTTTCCCTGCTTTATTAAAATCAATTCAGGTAAGAATAGGATGCCAATTAACTGATTACTTAAATCAGGTGTTCTTAGAGCTGAATAAACACTATGGCTGGGGACAAACTAAACAACTTTCCCTTTTCTAAAAGATTGTGAAAAGAGTATACGTTAACTGACAGCTACTTCACAGCTTCACAAAAATGTGAAGTGCATGGTGATTTACATGCCATTTACAGAAACCAAACATGTAACCTTAACTGAATTTAAACCAACCTGAAAACAGGGTTAATCAGCTGCAAGGGACTTTTAGGGGCAGGGCTTTTACAAATTTAGTGTTAACAGTGCAGAAAAGCGGAAAACTTAAAATATAATTGTAAATAAATACATACAGAAAAACACCCTGAATACAGAATTTCTCTGAATATATATTTTTTGTTATTTAGTTAGTTAGTTTGATTCCTTGCACCTTCAGGTTCTGGGTTTGATTCCTAACTTGGGTCTGTGTACATGGAGTTTGCATATTCCCTCCGTGATGGTGGGTTTTCTCCTACGGTCCAAAGACATGCGGAATAAAATAATTGGCTTTCCCAAAATTGCATGAATGAGCCTGTGAGTGTATGCATGTGTGTCTTCCACGATGGATTATTACCCTATCCAGGGTGTACCCATCTCATGCTCTAAGCCTCCTGGGCCCACCGCAACCCTGTATATAGGATAAAGCAATATAGATGATGAGTAAGTGACTGAGATGCTGTAAAGTAAATTTAAATAATATAAATCTACTAATTTTACTATACTAAATATTTACTAATAAATATTTTCTAAATTATGCTATTATTATTATTATTATCATCATCAAATTGACACTTAAAATGCCTGATCAATGGTCAAGGCTACGTCACATTAAAAATAAAACGTATAATTTTGTGTCACTAAAATGCTTATTTTATCGAACAACAAACCCAATGTCAGGTAGAAATTTTGATTGCATTGGGCAGTATCAATTTTTTCTGGAACCTAAAAGTTAGTGCAAAATATAGCATCAAGCTTAGGGCCCAAGGCAGAAGACACAATGGATATGGTGCCAACCCATCGAATGGCACAGGTGCATAAATGCTTTAAACTGGGTTACCCTTTTTATATGGAAATTGTTATTAAAATGTTTAGCTGCTTTTGTTGAGCTCACAGAAGCTCATTTTCCATCCTTGGCACTGTTCTTTATTTCAATGTGTAAAAGCCCTACCCCCAAAATGCCTCATGCAGCTGATTGATCCTCCTTTTCACGCTGGTTTAAGTACAGTGAGGGTTACATGTTTGGCTTCCTTAAATGGCATTGAAAAATTATATATTCTTCAGGTAAAAAAATGTATAATAAATAATAAAATATCAAATAACACATTATGTGAAGAAACAAGTCTGGAAAATTATTATTACATCCAATGAGAAAATAAACAAAAGTAGAATGTGAATTCTGCTTATCTGTTTTTTTCATCATTTTGGTTTTGTAAACGAATATTCAAAGTTTTTTTGGTGTTATATTGATGAATGTTACACAGATTATCCTACTCATAATTGTTCATTGATTATTGACAGTGCGTACTTCCACGGCTTGGCCGGTGATGGAATCGGCTCTGAAAAATAAAACCTGTTTGATATACTCCGACTCAAGTCGGGCGGAGTCCGTTCTCAAATGGTTCTATTTACACACTTGCTGACTCGAGTCTGGACCCCTCATACACTTATAGGCTGCTGTCCCAAAGTGACATGCCAACTGGCCGCAACTTGTGCTGACTGGTGCAGGCTAGAACAGACACGATTTTTAATCCTATACAAATTCCTGTCTAAAATTGTGGACAGTAGATGTATCCCCAGTTTAAAAATGTGCAGGGCAAGGGGGGTCCTTGCTAGGACCCCCCCAGCTAGGACATATTTCTGGCAGAAATCATGCTTGTTTAAAGGATTTAAACTAAACAAAATAGTTACATAGAAGAGTTAACACAGCACGGCACAATGTCCTTGGGTTAAGTTAGGTTGACCAAAGTGGAGAACACCGTATAAGCCAGTATTCACTAAAAGAGCTGGAGATATGCAGTGCAGATTCTATTGCTTTTTCAGAGACAAGGCATAAAAACACTCTTTACCTTCTTACAAACCATTTTCTGTTCTTTTAATTAGCACTTTAAGTGCAACCTTTTATCATTGATGTAAAGTACAATACTTAAAAGTTTTTTTTGCAGTACATCCTTAAAACTTTCAGTAGGGTTTAGGGCATGTGTAAAAATATTTTTCATGCTCTCCGAACCACTGAACCATTAGATCCTGATGAATATTGGCATTGTTGTCCTGAAATATGCCCATGCCAACAGAAAAGAAAAAATCTATTGGTGGAATAAGCTGGTCATTCAGTACATTCAGGTAGTCAGCTGATTTCATTTTATTCCCACGTAACAACTGCTGAGCCTAGACCTGTTCAACTGAAGCAACCCCTTGACTGCCTCCAGAGGCAGGGGTCCCATCTTCCCCTGACACACTCACATGCTCTGGAAAGAGAGTAAATCTGGACCAAATCCAACCTTTGGGCTTCCACTTAAACCCTTTCTCTAATTAAGCTGACTAGAATTGGTTTCCTTATGTTTTCGTTACATTGAGTGTGTAGGAATTCTCTTACTTTCACTATTAAACATAGCTGTGATATCTACTGTCTATTTTTTTAATGATGCAACAACAGTTTAAGCAAACTTTGAACACAGTTATTCATGCTTTCTTTCATATATTTTTCTGGCAAAAAGTGATAATTTTTTTAGTTTTAATATGCAATGGACAATTATTACCCCAATTCCAGTAATTTCAACAAACTCTTCTGAGTTGCTTTCTTTAATTGACGCAGTCCAATCATTGACCAATCTGAAACATGTATTTTTTCATGACTACAGGATACAGTTGTAGGAAATGAGAAGGAACTGCAACAGGTAGTGTTAAATAGTTGACAGCATATTAATCATTGCATGCAATTTCTATTTAAATTCTAAACTTTACTTTTTTATCAAAGCAGTATAATCTGAGTGTAATTTTTGTTTGTCAGGCAAGAATAGCTATTTATACAAGCAAAAAAGTCTCCACATGCATAGCTGTGGATGCTCTCAGTTGTATAGCCAATTGCTAAAATCAGTGCTCAACTCTCATTCTTTTTACACTGAAAAACCTTATTAGACCAAAAATTAAGTTTTACATAATAATATTTATAACTTTAATAATATGAAAAAATTACTCTGGTACTTGTACTGAAGATATTTTAATATAGTAATGTACATTTGTAACAAAATGATGAATTTCACCATTTTTTTTTTCACATTTCCATTTGAAATCCAACACAAAGTGATTACATTATTAAATCATATACATCTCAAACCTATAACAAAAAGTTTGGACAATGCATACAGTCCAACCATTATTATAATTCAGTGATTAATCATAGGGCAATGTTGTCTTTTAAAACATTCATTCACAAGTCATTCAGTTCAAAGAGAGTTCTTCTTTCCCTTAGGCTGCCAGGCACAATAAATAATGTTGCTGATGCCTTTGTGTCCACACAGATTCATTCTTTTCCCTTGGGTAGGCGGAACTTGAGGCATTTGAACTGAATTCAAGTCTTGTTAGCCTCAATAAGGGCCACCATTGTATGTTAATGGCTTATATAAGAGCATATGACTTCTATGGTGCAGGGCATCGGCTAGTGTTGAGGAAAACATTTGCATTTCTAAATGGCATGGTGTTCTTTACTGAGCCATTTAGTGCAGTTTTTCAACCCTTTTCTGGACATATTTGTGTACCACCACTGCTGAAGGTAATTGACTTAATATTTCTTTGTAATTTAATGATTAGAGCATCTTTTTTAGAAGCTGTCATTATGAGCCAGTAATATCCATATATACTAATTTCAAATTGTTTTGTATATTGCATTTTATTTCCATACTCCCTGTATTACTGTTTATCCTAGCTACACGAGAGACGTATTGTAGTAGATCTGGTTAGGTGCTTTAAATACTGCTAATCCGCTTTTTATAGAGTTGGAGAGGCTGTCACATGGCCTTCCCAAAATATTGCGATTGGCTTTTCTTTTTGCATCAGGTGACAGCATGTGGCAATAGAGCATCGCCCATGCTCTTTTATTCAGCTCCAGGGCACACACAAATTGCACAAAGTGTCCAAATGCCCAAAGTGTCCAAATGTCAAGACTGTACCTGATGGTCGATATTTTTGGACCTGGAAAGGCTTATGCTGCTTACACCACGGGCTGACCTGGTAAACTTTGAGTTTTTTATTAATGTAAAGGGCTTACATTACTAGTTTTTACCTACTACCTGGGTATGTCTGGCTGTTGATTGTATGTTTTACATTTAGGACAAATTATTAGAATATGTCAAATCTAATTCAGAATTTTTAATAGTTACCCTTTTTCTTTCATAGACCTGGAATCAAAAATGAATTGGGCGTCTTTTTACGCCGTTATCAGCGGTGTAAATAGGCATTCAACAGGCATTGGTCGGATCTGGCTCTCTGTCATCTTCATCTTTCGCATTATGGTTTTAGTAGTGGCTGCCGAAAGTGTGTGGGGCGATGAGAAGTCTGGCTTCACGTGCAACACCCAGCAGCCTGGTTGCAACAGTGTGTGTTATGACCAGTTCTTTCCAATTTCTCATATCCGTCTCTGGGCCCTGCAACTGATTCTCGTCTCAACACCAGCACTGCTGGTAGCTATGCATGTTGCTCACCGCAGGCACGTCGACAAAAAGATCCTTAAATTATCAGGACGAGGTGGCACAAAGGACTTTGAACAATTAAAGAATCAGAAATTCAAGATTACTGGGGCACTTTGGTGGACATATATGATAAGCATAATTTTTCGCATAATTTTAGAAGTGGCCTTCTTGTACATATTTTATTTAATTTACCCTGATTTTAAAATGGTGCGTCTTGTTAAGTGTGATTCTTATCCATGCCCTAACACGGTGGACTGCTTCGTTTCTCGTCCAACAGAGAAGACCATCTTTACTGTCTTCATGCTGGTAGTGTCGGGTGTTTGTGTTTTGCTAAACATTGCTGAGGTGCTGTATTTGGTAGGGAGAGCATGTGCCCGTTACATGCAGAAACCGGAAGGGGATCCACAAGGACCTTGGCTTACTCAAATGCTGTCCCCCTACAAGCAAAATGAAATCAATCAGCTCATATCAGAGCATTCCTTTAAACCCAGATTAAATTTGTCCAGAAAGAGCCCTACTGACAAGGGGGAGAGATGTTCTGCATTTTAGCTGCTACCACCTGGGAGGATTTACTAATCAGTGGTAATTAACTTGGAGTATCAGTAATCTTGACTAGTGTTATCTTGATTCAATTTTGGTGTTTTTGTTAAAGTATGCAAAAAATGGATTTTTGCACTTTTTAATGAGATGCAATTAAAAACATTTCAATGGTGAAGGGCAAGATCTGTATGCATTATTCTAAGCAATGGTCTAAGAATTTGGTGTTTCAGGAAACAGAAGGGAAAAAATGGCAAATATTCAATTTGTTGTATTCCCAAGGATTTGTTTTGGAGTGGGGGGAGGTGGAATCTATAAATATGTAACAGATAATATGTAAAAAAAAATATTTTAAAAAACCTACGTACGTTTTTTAATGTTATGTTAAATGCTTGAAATATAGTGAAAATAAAAAGCAATCCAGTGTATAAATATTAAATATAATATTTAAGTGATATTCTGCTTGTTCAGAACTTGCATTAAACACTTGATGTTAAAAGTTTTTTTTTTTTTTTTTTTTTGGATTAACATTCTTCATTCTCACTGAACCGAACACGTATTTTTTTTTAGGACCTTACTTACTGCCTTTCGTCAGTCAAAATAAAATAAAATGTATTAATTATTTGTCTATAAGATCACCTTCACATTTTTTTCAGAATGCAAGTTATCCCTTGATATGCACATTTTACAGAATGAGCAATAAGCCCAAGACTGGGGTGGGCAAGAAAAAGTACTGCTATGATTGTGATTTTCTTTTCTGTATCCAAAGTCTAAACTGACTGTTCACCTGGTCACCTAAAATAGGCAGCAACTGGAGAGTCTGATAAGTTCCATTAGAAAGGGGCCATTTACCAAATTACTCTAGGATTTGAGGAAACCTTTATTGCAGAATTGTAAATAAAGTTTAAATAAGTGAACAGAAAACACTTTGTACCAGGGTATCTGCACAAGTACAAATTCAATTATATTTAAGGCCTTTTTAATATCTCTAAACGGAAAAAAATACAATTACAGCAGAAGATAATTACAAACTACTGACTTTGAATTCCACAACTATTCAGTGCATGTTGGTATAACACTGTATAACTGCTTTCTCATTAATGAAAATAAAACCATGGCAGTAGACCCAATGCGTTCACCATCAAATAAATATTGACATATTTTATGCAAAACTCACAGCACCTCTGCACTCAACATGGCAGTCAGAAAAAAAGAGTGCTGAATGATGATTATAGCTGCCAACTATTTTCAATGAAACTGAAGCCTGTTGGAAAATTTGCTTGACGTCATGAAGCGATTATATATATATTATATATATGCTAATTTCCATTCATCATTTTTATAGCACCTAGCAGTAAACAGAGGCAGTGATGTGCACACAGCAACCGACATCAGGTCATTTCTGCCTATACTGGACTGAAACCAAGGGGCGGAGCCAGGCGCCATATTAGAACACTAAAAACGAACGTTGCTATTGGTTGTTCTTCAATTTCCAGTGTTCAAACTGCAAAAACGGCTAACTGTTTGTTTTTAATCTTGCATATAAAATATAAATGTACTAAATTGGAAAGATAAACGTTAAGATATTACTTAACCATTGTTATTAGTCTTTTATTGGATTATATATAGTAACGTTAAAATTTGACATTTAATATTGTATTATGTTTCTGATTATTTTGATTTATACAGATTTCATACTCATTTCCCTAATTGTCTTTTGATTCTGTAAAGCTGCCTTGCGAGAATTACCACTGTTAAGAGTGCTATATAAATAAAATGTAATTAAAGTACTTTTATTCACGTAAATAAGTGAAAGTCAAATTAAATACAATTAATAAAAACAAACCAGTGTGGCCAAAGCAGTGATGGCATGGGCATGCGTAGCTCATTCACATCTTATACTGCTTCTGCAGAGACGGGCATTCTTGCGTCCATTGAGAAGCACTGAGACTCTCCTCTGGAGAAAGTGGCTCTACTCTGTCCAAAAAGTCACTAAATTTGTCACTAGTCACATTTCAAAAAAGGTGTCTCAAACATCATTAAATCTGGCGAAACTGTTCAAATTGCACTTTATTTGCCTCGCTTGCTGGATCTTTTAAACCAGTCACGGTATTTAATCGTCCTACAGCCTCTTTTCATTGGCTCTTCAGTTACCCATGAGTCTGTGTTACTTGCTCACAGAATCAGGTCCTTGTGTTTATCCTGCCACAGCCTTGTTCTTCTTCTAGGTTTATCACATCCACACAAACCATCATACTGACCCTCTACCAAGAAAGTACGCTGCATATTTAATGTATAAATAAAAAGATTCTGGACATTTTAGAAATAATCATTGTTGTGGGATGTAAATGATCTCAAACGAAAAAATGAACAAAAAATAAGCACGCTCAACAAATTGATCTTAATATGCTGCTCCCGGCAAGGGGTAGCCACAGCAGACCATCCCGTCCGCATATACAAGCTTGGCACAGACATCTTATATATATATATAAAATGATGTTACATTATAGTGAGTGAATAGGTTCTCTCTGGTTTACAGAATAACAGAGTATGTAAATTTATAATCAAATGCCTTGTGTCACTTACACCTGTTGTATCCAAGAACAAATGAACTGTATTGTTCGGGACCAAAAAAGAGAGAAGAAGTTGCATGAATATCTATCTGGACATGGGATAGAGAAAGTTTTGCCATATAAGGATGGAAAAGTGCTTAAAAGGATTTGACACTGTCTAGCGGACATGTAAATATACACTAACAGAGGGAGAACAAAAAAGGCACAGTCCTCAGTTCATTTTTTTTATTTAGTTATATACTGTATATTTTTCCCCCAAGACGATTCATTGACACAAATTTAAACACAGAAGCTAGGCATGCACAAACAAGATGAATACTTAGTACTATAAGAAGAATGTACCTTTTATAACGAATTCACAGCGACAGAAGCCAGCACAGAAATTCCATAGACCTACACTCCTGCCCAACACGGCAGCCATTTATGAAACAATAGAGCCTCTGCTACTAAAATAGTTAGCCATTCATGTGCTACTGGCACGGGTCAAATAGAAGAGCTACGGTGGCTAAAAGGGGAGGGCAATTACAGCAACATCTCTGCCTGTTACATATGTTTCGTTTCCTCTCTTTTGTTTTACGGGATTTCCATACAACTTGCAAATGATTATGAAGTAACAGATGGTGTATACGACACCTACATTATGTACTTTGGAATTACACAGGAAATTACCTATCCTGAAAAGCCTCTTCTCCTGTGAGTAAACTAGAAAACATTAAGACACTACCATGTGCATATGTTTCTCTCCTGGTCAGCAAGAGTGATGGAGCAAACCGGTAAGCATATCAAGGAGCGGTGGACACTTTAAGAGATTTTGTTTTAAATAGAACTTCCGAGCTCAGATTTTAGTGTGCTTGGATATGTACCTGTGGGAAGCAACACTGAATTAATTGGAATCAGTTTGAGTTTAAAAACTGTTCCATTTGGACAAGTTTAAATGAAGCATAGAGTTGAAAATGACCATACTGTATACTGAACTTTCTAGGGGTCTGAGCATTGGATGTGATGCAATAGAGTTTATTGGCATGCATACAACGTAGAGCACAGTTTAACAGAATACCATCCAATTTGGCATTATGGCCAACCTATTTATCCAGCCTGCAAGGATATAAACTCATTCAAAAGGATATAATGCTCATTCAAGTGACATAAATCGTGACACCAATTAAATTGACCATGCCAGATACTTGCTGTGAGGTGAACTGCAGAATTCTACAAAATGGAAAATGGGATACAGTTTTGATAACCCTAGCACAACAGGAAGTACTTATGATTATCATAATGATGATAATCATAATACCGCCATGTTTACTGTTATCTGTTTATTTGTTTAAAACCTATTTGATGCAAATAGTTTCACAGTTTTTGCAAAACTTCAGAAAAAAAATCTGTCTGTCAGGCATTGTTTGATTATTTTATCTGCTTTTAGGAATACAATCAAATATATACTTTTTATTAATAAACCAAAAAAGTTCTGAATGTAAACCAATTTTCAAATCAGGGCTTTATATTAACTTTCATACCTATTGAACAAGTACTTGAGCTCCAATGTGCTGCTCCTTGCTTAGTCCAGTTGCTGGCAGGATTCATTCTCCTGAGTTTGTTGTCCTCCTTCATTTGTTCCCTAACTGCCTCGTCTTCTAAAGGAGCAATTATTCATGCAACATAGTCCACCTAGAATTAATAAAAGAGAGGTTAATTAAAACCGAGTTAAACGTTATGTGTTAATAATAAAAGACTGAAACAATTAAATTATTTTTGTGAGAGTTTGGTGCAGGTTGGTGTGATAGCAGTCTAACAGTCTACAGACTAAACTGGTGATGTCTTTATTGGCAAATGGCTTAAAAGAAAGCAGATTATTTATAGTTTTTGCAAATCTAAGTGAATGAGTGAGCAATATGTCAATATTAAATCCACCCTTAGAATCTTTTTCTTCTGCACAGTATAGCATTCATGATGTTTTATACTTTTTCATCCTTTTATCAGCTATTTTTCCCCAAATAACTAGGGGAAACAGTAAGACAATACAGTAACGCTCTCTTTCTTTCTTTCTTTCTTTCTTTCTTTTGAGTAATTCAAGCTCTTTTTTTCTTTTTATGGAAATAACCAGTTATTTTTTCCTTTCACAAATAATACTTGTGTAACATGCAAGTACAATTCTTTTCTTTTTACAGTGCTAAAATTAAGTTTATTTGTTTATTTATTAATGTTTATTTATTATTTTTTAGTTTATTTTGCTCTAATTCTTAATATCAGTAGTCAGTAATGTAATAAGTAATGTAATTGATGATGGGAGAATCAGACCACTGCGGACAGATTTCTATAGCACAACCCAAAGATTCTCAACGGAGTTAAGTCCTGGACTCTGTCCCAACCCATGTAAGAAAAGTATGTCTCATGCTCTCTGAACCATTCTTTCATAGTTTTAAATACATGAATCCTGATATCATCATCTTGAAATATGCCCAGAGAAGGAAAAAAAACATTGACGTAAAAACCTGCTCACTCAGTATGTTGAGGCAAACCTCATTTTTTGGACACATGTCGTTGCTTAATATTGACTTGACCAACAGAAGCCATCCCAGATCATAACACTGCCTTCACAGGCATGCACACTATACGTGATAAGTGGATTACTGTTTCTACCGCTTTTCTTACCCTGATGCATCCAATACTCTGGAACAGGGTAAATCTGGACTTTTCAGGCCACATGACCTTTTTCCAATGTCCACATTAGTCCATTCTTTATGCTCTGTAGCATATTAAAGCTTTTTTTTTTCAATTAGCCTCATTGATAAGTGGTTTTCTTAATGCTACATAGCTGTTTAGTCCCAAACCATTGAGTTCTCCTCGCATTGTGCTCTTACTCAAAATGCTCTTACTTTCACTATTAATCATAGCCGTGAGTTCTACTGTTGTTGTTTTTTATGATTTGATTTTACTAATGGAATTAATGGAATTAATGGAATTAATGAAATAAATGGAAAGCGTGGAATTGCTTTGCTTTAATACCCAGTGATAAAATCCAAACAACATTTCAGCAGAAACATCTCATACCCACTGCGGTGGAATGGTGATGATTTTGACTTGCTACAGGACAAAAATCCAAAGCACACCAATAAATTTACAAAAACAGTTGAATCGAACTTTTAGAATGGCCTAGTTAAAGTCCTGACGTCAACCCAATTGGAATAAAGTGGCGGGATCTTAACAGAGCTGTGCATAAGCCGATACCGTAAAACCTTAGGAAGAATGGACCAAAACAATGTAAGACAATGATAAAGTCATACAGGAAACATTTATTTCAAGTTATTATTGATAAAGATTGATCTACAAACTATTGAATCATGGGAATACTTATGATTTTTTAAATGTTGTTATGTACTGTAAAAGTTACATGTCGTCTGAGGTTGAATTTGCCCAATAATAAGACCTGCTACGATCATATGATTTTTATTATGTTTTTCACGCAGAAAAAACATAGAATTACACAACTGTATTATACCCATTACATTCTATTAAATGGTGCATTACTGAATTTTTAAACAATAATGTGACATTTACACACACACACACACACACACACACACACACACACACACACACACAAAATGGCAATTGAATGAAAATAGTTTTCTGGAAATAAAAATATAGTTTTTATTTATTTATTCATTTGTCAAATTAAAAAACTGTTCTGTCCCAGTTCTCAAGAATGACTTCTCAGGAAGTGCACATAGTTTTTGGACAATCTACATTTTGGTTTGATTTTATTAATATGAACAGACTTTTCCTATTAACTAAAATATATTGTTGAGAAAGGGACAATATTTCTTTCTGAAAAGTCTCAACATTATGCGATTAAACTGTATTTACTGTACTTTGAATTAATCAATGACAGGGTAGATATTTAGCAATTTAATTAAAAAACAAGTTAATTTAAAAAAAAGTTCTGGAGTTTTACCAACATGCATTTCTACTATTCTACTTAACCTTGATACGAAGTTGAGTGGAAAATATCAACTTTTTTTATATTGAGAAAAAAAAGGCACTGCAGTTATATTGACCCGAGTATGACCAACGACTTATCACGTGGCAATGTGACGTTGCCGGACACTGCTCAAACACACGTTCAGGCAACTAACTCTGCCCAGTCCCCTGCAGCGTGCTGAGAACAGAAATAAAACACGACCACTATCAGGGCAGCTATGATTATTTAGCTTGCAGATATTACATTGGTTTAACATATATGGCGTATTTTTATTACTAATGAGGGAAGAAAGCTGGAATTAGCGATATTGCTTCTGGAAAGATTTGTAAACGCTATAATCAATAAATTTCACTAGATTACTTTTTTATCATGATTTTCTGTGGCGACCCCTGAAAGTGAACAGCCGAAAGACAAAGAAGAAGAAGATTCAAGCGTGTCAGGTACGTGAATGCTTTGGATTAAACACCGTTAAATGTCTGTAATTTTTTTTTCTTAACTACACTTCCCGTACAAAAAAACAACTTTAAAACGCACGCTTTAAATAGTAACATTGGCCATGCCATCATATAAGAAAAATAAACTTTGAACGGAATAACCTAAGACCGACGGAAGGAACTAACGTTACCTCCAGAGGTGTGTACAAGAGGCTCCAGTGCATGACGGGTGCATCGCTTCGTGTTTGCCTTCTGACCCTGAGTCACCCATGGCTCTACAGTACACTCGGGTAAATCTGGACTCATTTTGTGATTGTTGCTGTTTAGAATTAATCGCAGCAGGTTTAAAAAGAAATCGCAGTATATGTTTTAGGTGTTTTGTTGCAATAAAATGTATATTTTTAAAATTAAAATATGTCTATTTTTTTTTACGAGTATTTGAGTAATGTGGTGGAAATTAAGAAAGAAAATTAATGTAATGGGTCAGGACTAACGGGCTCTATTATCAAAGATTCATATTAAATGAAAATACGAGTCCACAGCCACATCAGCATGCCATCACAAGTCTTTTAAAAAGGCGTAAAAAAATATGCAACATTTTTTCTAAAGAAAAACCATGTGGGGGAATGTCTGCCAAAAGCTTTAACACACCTTATTTGCCACTTAAAAACAACACACTTTTTTTTAGGGGGAAAAAAAAAAAAGATTTTCACTTCTAAGTGATCTGAATAAGGTTGACAGGGTTGCAAATCATTGCTACTGTTAACTTTTTCTTAAAACGTTTTCTTAGATTACTTAGTTACTCTGTTGGTAGAGTAACTTTCCCATTATACACAGTGTTTCCATTGTTACACTGTCTCAGGTGTCACCAGATAGCAGGTGAGTTAAATTTGGTGTAAAACATCTTCCACTCTCTCAACCTGGCCACTGAAAGTTCAACATGGCACCTCATGGCAAACAACTCTCAGAAGACCTGAAAAAATGAATTGTTGCTTTACATAAAGTTAGCCTAGGCTATAAGAAGATAGCCAACACTCTGTGTGGCGGCAACCAGGTGAGGAGTACAAAGACAAGTGTGTCTTGCCTACCGTCAAACATGGTGGTGGGAGTGTCATGATCTGGGCCACATGAGTGCTGCTGGTATTGGGGAGCTACAGTTCATTGAGGGAAACATGAATTCTAACATGTACTGTGACATACTGAAGCAGAGCATGACCCCCATTCCTCCGGAAACTGGGCCGCAGAGCAGTGTTCCAGCATGATTATGACCCCAAACATACCTCCAAGATGACCACTGGCTTGCTAAAGAGTCTGAGGGTAAAGGTGATTGACTGGCCAAGCATGTCTCCAGACCTAAACCCCATAGAACACCTCTGGGGCATCCTGAAAAGGAAGGTGGCGGAGCACAAGGTGTCAAATATCCACCACCTCCGTGATGTTGTGATGGAGGAGTGGAAGAGGATTCCAGTGGCAACCTGTGAAGCTCTGGTGAACTCCATGGCCAAGAGAATTCGAGCCGTGCTGGAAAATGATGGTGGCCACACATAATATTGACATTTCACATTTTCACTTAGGGGTGTACTCACTTTTGTTGCCAGGGGTTCAGCTATTATTGGCTGTATTTTTAGTTATTTTGAGGTGACAATAAATTTACACTGCTATACAAACTTTACACTGACTACTTCTCATTGTGTCAAAGTCATTTATGCAGTGTTGTCCTATGAAAAGATATAACTAAATATTTGCAGAGATGTGAGGGGTGTACTCACTTTTGTGACATACTGTGTATATATGTGTGTGTGTGTGTGTATGTCAGCCTTTATTGGTCACACATACATTATTGCACAGTGAAATTCTTTATTCTTCGCATATCCCAGCTTCTTGTTAGTAGACCGGGGTCAGAGTGCAGGGTCAGCCATTTTTACGGTGCCATGGAGCAGACAGGGTTATGGGCCTTGCTCAAGGGCCCAACTGCAGCAACCTGGCGGAGCTGGGGCTCGAACCGCCAATCTTCCGATCCGTAACTCGGAGCCTTAACATACTGAGCCACCACTGCCCCCAATATATATATTGGGAAAACTTTCACAAGAACCATCAAGCGCTACAAAGAGACTGGCTCACATGCGGACCGCCCCAGAAAAGGAAGACTAAGAGTCACCTCTGCTGCGGAGGATCCGAGCCACCAGCCTCAGAAATCGCAGGTTAACAGCAGCTCAGATCAGAGACCAGGTCAATGCCAGCAGCAGACACATCTCTAGAACAACTGTTAAAAGGAGACTGTGTGAATCAGGCCTTCATGGTAGAATATCTGCTAGGAAACCACTGCTAAGGACAGGCAACAAGCAGAAGAGACTTGTTTGGGCTAAAGAACACAATAAAGAAAAGTCTTTGAATGAGAAGGTGTGTCCAAACTTTTGGTCTGTACTATGTGTGTGTATGTGTGTGTGTGTGTGTGTGTGTGTGTATATATAGATAGATAGATAGATAGTGCTTTCATCCGAGTGTGTAAACCATCCCCAACATTATGTGAATAGCAGTAAGAAAAGATGTGGTCGTCTGGCCTCATGGAGGAAGCATGTGATAGTCAGGTTGTTAGTTAATGGCCGAGTGCCTTAACAGAAAGACAGCTGTGAACTTAAGTTTGAATTGAGTGAGAACATTGTTCAACCCTGATTCAAACATAACTGCACTGTACAGTTGCCCTGTGCAGTTTGCCGTAGACCAAATTACTAATGCTTTTAAACTATAATTGCTTCGTACTATAATTGTATATTAATTATCTAATCCCAAGCCTGTGCATTTATGCTCAGCTGATTTTTTCCTGATTTCTGTATGCATTTGTTGACCTTTTATGGAACCATATTACTGACCAGTTAATAAAACACCATTGTAAGTATGTTTTTAGTCCTGTCACTTACCATGTAATTCTCAGGTGTTTTAGTGTTCAGTATAATAAGTGCTGTTTACAAAACTAATTAATATTATCTTTAGTTTCAGGCTCTCAAAGTATGAACATGCATCTCACACTACCAACCTGTCATCGCAATGCATGTTCCAGTTCAGGTACTTGAGTTGTCAAATTGGATTATTTGTTTCCCTTTTTTTTTTTATATTTGGACCCTTGCTATAAAGTGTCATTGTGGCAAGCACTGTTGCAAAAGCTTTGCAAATAACTGAAGCAACAATTATATAAACCTTGAGTCAGAAAAGCACTTGGCAAAATCACAAAATTCTACAGAGATGTCCTTGAAGCAGCAAACAAAAGTGTGTGAAATGGAAAATGACAAGTATTGTGTACCTTTGGACATCCCTGGAACAGTATCTCGAAGGAAAACAGAAGAGTTCCTCACCCAAAATGTGAGCAACTACTTATCTGATCAGCAATTTGGAAATTACCTTACAATTCAACACCAGAAACAGACCTCTTCTCAGCTTATACATTTTCTAAAAAAAAATAGAAATGTGGAACAGTTGAGTTTTGCAGGCTCTGAAAAGGGGACTTCGGGGTTGACGCATCAATCGAAAAGCAAAACTGTAGCAAGTATGGATCAGGGGTTCACAGCATTACAAAGTACGCACAAGAAGCAGGCCATTTATGAGCTAAATAATTCCGTATCCATCTTCAAAGTAAAAAGCAGCAATGCACGGTCTGTAACTTACAGTTGTATAACTGCTACAAAATCTGAGTTGTGGGATATTGGGTATATTTCCACAGAGGTAAAAAACTCATTACAAATTTCAACAGCTGATGACAGTTTGTCTTCTGCTGATTATAAAGACTTCTGTATCCTGGATCCATTTACTCACAGCTCTTGTGTTTCACGAAATGAATTAGTGGCTTCAAAACAGATGAAGCACCAAAGTGAGCTTGAAGTGAGGTTAAACAGGTCAGTGGATGGAGTAGGAATACCTAAATTTCAGATTAAGAAATTTGAAGAGATGCCTGTTGTTGTTACCCATGTGGACAGCCCAAGAAATTTCTACATACAGCATAAGGATAACAACCTTCAGGAACTGTCTGATATTATGGGGTAAGTAGTAGTTTTGGTTTCATATTTGTGTTTTTACCTTTTTACTGTTTGCTAATGTATTTTATTCCCCCACCCCCATCCCCCCCAAAAACCAGAAAGAAAGACAGTAGGTCCTATGCTGAAATTAATTGCATCCCAGATATCGGTGCTTATGTAATGGCATGGAATGCTGACCAAGAGTTGTGGTGCCGTGCCCAGGTGACAAAGATATGTGGAATGAACAGTGGTAAGAACCGAAATAAGGTAAAATGCCTTAAATAAACCGGGCATTTTAATGATGCTAATTAGTTTTATTTTATTTCAGGAAATAATCACTTGTGCAGCAGATATGAAGTCATCAAAAACATTGAAGTGGAAATCAGGCGAGTTGACTATGGTGATTCTATGTGCCTTTCACTTTGGAATATCAAGGCGCTTTGTGGAGAAGTTGCTAAAATACCAGCTCAAGCTCTGCAAGTCTCTCTAGCAGATGTAGGTCTCGTTGTCTCATATGTTATGTGCATATACTGTATAAATACAGTACATCACTCGTAATGTATGTGCTGTTTTATTTGCTAGGTGAAACCAGTAAATGGCGAGAGCTGGTCGACAGAAGCAGTCATGTGGTTTAAAGAGAAAGTGAACAAGAGAACACTGTATGCTAGGCTTTATCCGGACGGAAACAGGGTTATCGTAGAACTCTTTATGGAGAAGGGGAAAATTGGTGCTATGAGGTAAGGTAAATAAATTGAATACAAGTTAGTAGTAGCAGTACTGAGTGGTATTAGAGGTGATATATTATTTAGTTTCTTTGTATCTATATTATTAAAACAAGAACCATCTGACAATAGTTAATGCTACTATTTTAAGAATATTACATTTATAATTCACTGTTGCAAAACATATATAGATGAGGCCTTTGATTACTGTCAAAAACTATATTACCAACAGATTAAAAGATACAAGAGAATAAATTGAAAAAGTCTATTTTTTTTTGTAGCTTTTAAATTATGTATTTTGTTAAGATTAGGATAAAAAAGATGGTTACAGTGAGCAAAAGGCAATGCTATCCTAGTTATAGTCCTTTTTATTATAATAAGCTATGAAAAAAATGTCAAGCAGCACAGAATATTCACATTTAAATACAATTAAAAACAAGTTTGTATGCATCTTCTTGCAGTATCGGATTGCATCATCATTACATGGGATGAGATGGGATCATGTAATGATTACCTGAGTATATTTGGAATTTTAGTCTTGTTCTAAGCCATCATTTCAGTAATTTTTATGGACTGCATGTTTACACATCTGAAGAGAGTGGCATGTTGGAAAATATTTAGTTTTGACCTTTGACTTAGGTTTTGTACCTTGCCTTGCCAAAACCAAGTATTGATTTTTTTTTTCCAAGAAACTATAGAGAATCTTTCAAATGATCTGTTACATTAATAATCATTCAGCAAGAACAAAGATTTAATATATAGGAACATCTCCATAACTTAGAATATCAATGAAAAAAGTGAAACTCATCATTTATAGCTGATGAAAACCTAAAATTCAGTATAGAGTACAACATTGGACACTCATGGCATTACACTCTAACCAGCTAATGAACCCAAAACAATTGCAATGGTTTACTGAGCTTTTAAATGGTCTCTCAGTCTGGTTCAGTTGGCTGGCTGTATCCAAGCACATTATTAGATAGTTGAATGGAAGAAAAAATGTACAAGCAAAAGGGATAACTGCAGCTTTGAGAGGATGGTGAATCCAGGTGTATCCAGGACATTGGCTACAACTGTCACTTTCCTTGTGTCAAGCCACTCTTAAACCAGAGACAATGTCACACGCGTCTTACCTCGGCTAAGAACAAAGAAGACTGGACCGTCTTTTTTTTTCAGATGGAAGTAATTTTTTTATTTCATTTGGTAATCAAGGTCCCAGAGTCTGGAGGAAGAGAGGAGAGGCACAGAATCTGAGTTGCTTGTGGTCCACTGAAAAATTTGTCAGTGGTGGTTTGGGGAGCCATGGCCTCTGCTGGTGTTGGTCCACTGTCGGGTCCAAAGTCATCTCAGAGGTCTACCAGGAAGTTTAAGAGCACTTCATGCTTCCCTCTGCTGAACAGCTTTATAGAGATGCTGATTTGATTTTCCAGCAAGACTTGGCACCTATCTTGGCTCCCTGCCAAAAGTATTATTACCTGGTTTAAAGACCACGGTATCCCTGTACTTAAATGGCCTTCAAACTCGCCCAACCTAAGCCCCATAAAGAAACTATGGGGTTTTGTGAAGAGGAAGATGCAACAACACAGAAGTGCTAAGGCCACTAGATTTTGCTGCATAGTTCATACACACCTGCACATGTGCATGCAAAACCCGGTACACATTTAAAGCTCACTTTTTTTCCATGTTATGATACACTCCTCCTAGGGAATTTATATGATTGCCACCAAACTGGGCATATGTGATTTCATTGAGGATGCAAAATTGCAGAGGGATTTTTAATATCGCACATGAGTCAGCCGTGACGGTGCTCTAAACTTATGCAGAAAAGTGGTCAATAACTTTCTGTGGGATATCATATTGAATGACATCACGTTCAGTTGCATCACATTGAGTGAACGACTATATTTTGTTTTGTGTTTTAAGTGACCACACTTGTGTGAGTGAAAGTCAGTAGCACACCATGTGTGTGTGTGTGTGTGTGTGTGTGTGTGTGTGTGTGTGTGTGTGTGTGTGTATGTTTGTACACACATGCACATATATATTGAGCCATTCTTCTTGCAGAATAGTGGCCAGGTCACTACGTGATGCATGTGGAGGAAAACGTTTCCTGACTCGCTCCTCCAAAACACCCCCAAGTGGCTTAATAATATTTAGATCTAGTGACTGTGCAGGCCATGGGAGATGTTCAATGTCACTTTCGTGTTCATCAAACCACTCTGTCACCAGTCTTGCTGTGTGTGTTGATGCATCATCATCCTGATACACAGTACCGCCTTCAGGATACCATGTTTGAACCATTGGGTGCAAATGGTCCTCCAGAATGGTTCTGTAGTCCTTGGCAGTGAAGGGGAGTTAGAACACAAGGCATTTTTTGGACTTTAGAAGGCTAATGTAGAAACTCAGTAATAATAGTTGAAAACACTGAAATTGCAGTGGTGTTTGCTTTTCTACATACACTACAGCTCAAAAGTTTGGGATCACTTGCAAATTTAGTTTTTATTTTGTTTAGTGATTTATTTTCTACATTCTAACACAATATTGGGGATTTCTAAACTATAAAATCGCACATGGAATTAGGCAGTTATGTACTAACAGTCGTAACAGACTAAACAGTCGGTTGTTATTTTAAGACACGGAGGTCAGCCTTTCTGTAATAGTTCTGTATTGTCAGTATTGTCAAGTGTATTTGCAAAACCCATCAAGCACCATGATGAAACTGGCTCTCATGAAGACCAAAACTTAACTCTACTGCAGAGGAGAAGTTCATTTGGAGTTACCAGTCTCAAAAAAACACCAATTAATAGCACCTCGGATTAGAGCCATTATGAAGGCTTTACAGATCATGAGTTGCAGATCTCAACATTAACGGTTCAAGGAGATTAATGCATATTTTGGACGCCTTCAGCAATGCTTTACAATATTGAATGAAATAAAAATCAGGAACGACCATGGAATTAGAAAGTGATCCCAAACTTTTGAGCAGTAGAGTATATATAACAGGGTTCACTGGCTGGTGAAAGCTTGCTGTAGGATCATCTGCCACAACCGATTTCACAACAGGAAGGAAAACATCACAAATAGAGTGATATACAGAACTAATTTACTATTTGGTATACATTTTGCTTACCAGCTAGTATGCAAAATAATTAAAGTTACAGAGATGTTGCATGTCATGACCAGCAGCTTTGAAACCAATAAATGTCATGCATACAGTCCCACATATAAGCTTACTAAATAATGGAAATTTGAATCTCTTTATTTTTGTAATGTAGTACTAATTAATGCAATGCTGATGTACATGCATGTAAAGTTCTTCATACCAATGGACATGGTTTGGTTTTTACAGTGTAACTGTTCTAAAATTTAGCGCCCACTACCCAAGATGTAAGGCGCATGACATTGTTGTCTATTCTCTATATTATTACTGCTGGATTATGCAAGTCTGACCATGAGGTGACAGTTTTTCCTCCATCTTGTTAAAACCAGTGCAAATCACTGAAGCTTTGCCAAAACTCCTCTTGGATGAGGAACATGCATATCAGCATACCACTACAAGTTCAACTGTGCAGAACGTTTATTTAAAAAAAAAAAAGTCAGAGCACATTTTATAGAATCAGCAAACATTGCTGTAATCTGTCTGTTAGTTATAGTGTTGCATTTTGATGTGGCTGTTAAATGCAGAAATAATGTACCTATAATATTGTCTAACTTCATTGTGGTATTATTTTCTTTCATTCTAATAGGAGAAGTTCTTGTCTGTCTCTGAGGCTGGCTCAGAATGGTCATGCCAGAAAAATGTATCTGAAAAGGAGTGAGTAGACCCTAATAATTTTACAGGATATATTTATTTGTTAAATCAATGTTTAAATGTTTTCTGCCACAAAGTGTGTAATTGTCTTTTGGATTGTGCCTACAGGTTTAAACACTTAGTGGGATTGGAAGAGCATCTGACTTCCTGTTGCACTCACAACAGAAGACTACACATGTTGCGATATATGGACGAATTTCTAAGACAGATTTAGAGCTTATTGTTCCTTGTTTTTAATCTAAAAGTAATAATAATAAAGACATAAAATGCTCGTTCTCTTAATACATTGGATTTTTTTTTGTATTTGACCCCATTAAGTTGAGTTGTAAAACTGCTTTTGTATGTTGAGCCCATAGAAATGCTGAATCTAGTTGACTGCCAGATATGTCTTATTTTTGATTACAGAGAATGTTTTGACTAAAAGAATTTGGTGCCTTTAGACATTTAAATTTGTATGTCTTCCAATGGTTATTCAAACAAAATGTATAGATTGAGGCAGTAATGATGTGTATTTATGTTGGTGTTATGCCTAACTGTAATTTGTGTTTCTGATTTTCTGCACATGAAAAACTGACCTAAAATTCCAATAAAAATGACATTTTTCTTTGCTGATGTGCAGTTAAAAACCTATTTTGTTACGAATCAAATCACAACGTTACTATACTGTAACTGAGCATGCTAGCATTGTGCTGCAATGCAAAAATGATCCCTTAAAATCATCTTGGTTGCATACGAAATCTACATATGTATTTTACGAAATCTCAATACCTTTACATTTGTATTTTAGATATATTTAAAATTGTTAGTTTCCAGTGAAGGGAAATTGTAGTGCTATAGCATATAGCATACCAGATACTGGTAATGCCAGATTGTGGTAATTGTTGTCCAGAATGTGCAGCAACAATTGCTTCTCTTGGACCATTGCTTATTTCTTTCCTCTTGGCATTGCATGCTCCAGACCAGCAAACTGCCAAAACTGATTGGAAGCAGTAAGGCGGTACTTAATATTGCCGACATGTTTTTTTTTTTATTTTTTTAGGATGGGTTCCTTTCTGTTATATAAATAATGGCGTGGTGAAAAAAGTATGTATTTGCCTAATATTGAGACCACGTATGAACAGCTGATTTTTATGTTTTTTTTTTTACAAAACAACATAGAATTAAAAGAGGGAGTACTAACCTTTTGAATGCAACTGTATGTGGATGCCGACTCACATGGGTATGGGGAAATGATGGGGCAGAAAAATTACAGGAGTGATAGAGAAGTGATAAATAGAGGAGTGATAGATATTAACATAAAACTATCAAAAGGAAAAAGCAACAATGGCAACGGCAATGGGACAATATACTAAAAGGGAGACACCTGAATGCCATGCAAAGCAGAATAGAGGGGGCAAAATGTAAAGAACAGGTAATTATAAGCAGGAGGTGTATGGGACACAGTGCCTTTTTGTTATAGGAAAACAACTAACTGGCCAGTATGACAAGTGTCATGAATCTTCTATATAAATAAAAGAAAGATTTAAACTTAATATTTATCCAATCTACTTTTCTGATTTCTCATCTATGATTCACTCTCCGATTACCTAAATGTAAGAAGTACAACTTGGCATAAACAAGGCTTAAGATACTCAAACAAAATTACAGAATTTTATTTCTTGTTATTAATAAGTTAGACATTAATAAGGCAGACATGTACACGGGCTTTAACCTGAAATATCACTGATTACATTGAAGCAATTTTTTTAAAAAACCTTTCTCTTAATGGAAAGTCCCTTATTCTCAATGAGGGGTACTAACTCTAGTGCTACTTAAGTGCAGGAAATAGAAGCAAGAAAGAGAAGAAATTATGATACAACTAAGGGAATTTGAAAAGGTTGGAGTTTTTACAGCATTTTAGAGGGTGGACAAAGAGGACAGGAGTAATAGATGGGTTTACGGGCTTTTTAAAGGTAACGGGAAAAGAGGATCTATAGTAAAATGAAGACGAGGGAGCTCTAGATCAGAAGGTGGCGGTAATGAAACATATTAGATGCGAAGAAGAAGAAAAAGACAGTGACGCTTTGGAGTGACTGCTTTTGCGGGGTGTGGTCATGTGACCGAGTTCATGGTTAAGCTTTAAGAGTCGGTTCTGTTGTTGCGGAAATGGTGCAGATACGTTGAAGATATACACAGGTATGTCGGAATTAGCTGTAACATGACTTTATTATTTATTATGACCGTTACTATGACTGGAAACGACAGTGTTATTAGACAGAAATTACACTAGACAATTTGGTAGCAAGCAATGTGAATCACAGCTGGCCGTTAGTTGCGGATTGTAGCACTTTAGCTAAAGCTAAGTAAGGTTTAGCGCTAGCTCGAAGGCCTGGCATGTTGATGCCCAGCACCGACCGATAGTACAGATCGAATTATGTAGGCGGATTTCTAGTATAATGGGACGTTATATAATATATTAAACATACAAGGTATATTATTGTAAGCAGAAAGTTGGTTCAAATCATACACTCGAAATATTTGAAAATAACCAACTACTATGTTTAATGGACTATTTATGCGTCTTAAACAGCGCTTTTATAAAAACAACTTAAGGAACAGGAAAATAAGGTTGCCTCGGAAGATTCACATACTGGCCACTTTATTAGAAACTTCTGCCCACGCGCTCGTTTGTGAAATGATTTCCGTCGGTCATGTAGCAGCAGCAACAACACGTTAAATCGGTATAATACGAACAAGCTTCAGTTAATGCTAACATCCAGAAATGGGAGTGGGAGGGAAATCTGATCTCAATGACTTTCACCGTGGCGTGATTGTCGGTGTCAGTCCAGCTAATTAAACTGATAAATTGGCTGTAAATCAGTGAACGGTAATGGTTGGGCTGCCATGGCAGGATACCACATCAGGTTCCCCTGCTGTCAGCCAACAACATGATGGGTTTTTATCTTGCATTCTATCATAAACCGAGTCAGTTCTCACTGACTGCATTGCCGAAGTGTTTTAATTCAGCTTTATTAAGCAGTAGATTGTGCAATTTAGAGCTATGATTTAACTAAAGTTTTTCAAATCAGCAATTCTAGCAGTCCTTCGATAATAATTAACACAAAATCTAAAGCATTGAGTTTCTGTTTTTATACTGGGTGACAAAGATTAAAATGTCTGTTATAACTACAGTTACTATAAATCCTTGCACTTTATATTGACACTTGGCCCAAGTTTTCTGTACATAAATTCATTATCGACCTTTCGCCCCCTGACACAACATCTCTTCTTCTCACTTCTGGATGGCAAAGGGACATTTCTTATTGGATACCAGTACAAAAACCCACAGACAAAACCAGTCATGGAAGCACTTTTAGCAAGACAATGCATCTGCTAACATTATGATATCTTAAAGAACACTTTATCTCTATAGTAATTGCTTCTAAATCATTCCAAATTCCTTCTCACCCACATGGGTTGTGTTTCACAGCTTACTACAGAGTTTCCCCACACTTATAGAGTATCCTTAGGTGGGCAGGTGAATATGGGATCTTCTTTAAAAAAAAATAAAAATAAACACACACACACACAAAGATTAATTCTTAAAACTTAATTGGCACGGATCTATGCCAGCAATACAACATTGGACAATGACCAATTAAATTTTTTTTATAAAAAATACTTGTGCAGAAGTCTTGTCAATGTGTCTCAATGGAGAAGGTGTTGGACATTAGACTGGGCGTTTAGGTTTTCTGAGATGTCCTGTAGAACATACAAAACTTATAAAATGTGCATATTATTTTCTGGTTGCAGAAACAAGCTAAAACAACATTAAAAACTCATGATCCTATAAATCTATGCTATTTGTTTGCTTATCTGCCCATTTTTTTGTGTCTTATTTAGATTTTGCTGTATTTTTACACTGCACAAGTATTGAGAGAGAAACAGCCTTACCCATTTTTTGTTTAGGTATTCAGGTTTCAAATGTCTGATAACATTCACAAGGACTTCCTTGCTCCCGAGGAGCCTTTTCCAGTGCTCTTGCAGCAGGGAAACCTCAGTGAAGATGGCACACTAGATGTTAGTGACTTCGGCTGTCGGCTGTCCTCTTGTCATCGGACAGACCCTCTACATCGCTTCCACAGCAACAGGTATAACATTAGTTTAAGCACTTTGATTTGTTGTGAAGTTGATGTGGCATGCATTAACAGATTTTTTTTTGTACTTGTACAAAGAAAATAATTATGTCGAGACATCCTCTGTCATAATGTACAGACTAAATTAAATTGAATGAGACCAAAAAGTGAAAGACTTTACGACTGCCACAGTTCTCTCTGGTTACTAATGGGTATGACTCACAATTCTGTACTAGCTTTGTGATTCATGGTTAATTTTCAGGATATTTAAATATTGTTTAAATGTAGAAAAATGGGTGGAAAAGATTATTTTAATGTGGGTGGAAAAGATTATTTTTATGTCTGAATCATAAGTTGAGAAATACAATATGCATTTCTAGTCTGTCAAAAAATTAATTTAGCATTTACCACATGTAATGATAATTTGCACTTGTTTAGGGTACTAAATTGTAAATATACTATATAATACTCTATAAAATGCCTTTTTTCAAATGATAATTAATATAAAAAAATAGTTGTTAAGAAAATACATGTCATTCAGTGGGTGGAAATGGCCATTGTCCATAAATTTATTTTGGCTGTGATGAGGCTTCTCCTAGGAAGCAAAGCTACCCTTTGCAGTGATGCCATATCAGTAGTTCACTTTTATTGTTTTATGTAATGTTAATAATTAGTGTACTGTACAGGGCTTGCTTAACTCTGGATGCAGGACTTGACATTAAGCATTTTTCCAGAACTTTAAAATTTTTCTTATTTGTTTATTTGAATTAATTTTTGTATTTTTCTTTTTTCTTTTGGACAAACATGCAAAAGAAACCCATTTTTATTGCCATTACATTAACAACAATTGTGTACATTAAAAGCCTCAAAACCCACTCATTACACAAGCTTATACCAGTCTCAAAACACCACCAGTGCAAATAGGTCCGTTGGGGGCGGCGTAACACACTCGGAGGACAGCGCTATCCGCTCCCTTAGTTGCACGAGCTCACAGACGCCCCTGACTGGCTGTAGAGCCGTGATTAATGTGGAAGAACTAAGTACCTCTCATCCCTCCCCTCTGAGAGAGCTCGGCCAATCAGCTCTCTCTAGACCTCCGGCTGCGAGAGGTTACAGCACCACCCGGGATTCGAATTAGCGATCTCCGGATCTCTCGGAGGCCATTCACAGCTATTTAACCAGATAGCTCATCGTCAAATTGAGCCTGATGCTTTATGAGAATAATTAAGGTACCAGTAATCTAGCCTTTAAGTTCATTACTGCACACTAGTGCACAAAGCAAGAACCACAGAGACATGGATAAGCGAGTTTGCTGTGGAAGAACTTGACTGGCCTGCAGAATCCTGACCTACAGTGTACATAATGTGCATCTCAAAAAGTTGATTTATTTCAGGAATTCAATTTAAAAAATAGAACTCATTATATAGATTCAGTACACACAGACTGATATATTTCTAGTGTTGAAATTTGGTGGAGACTCATGGTGTCGTACTCTAATCCTCTAATTAACTGAAAACAAAGGTTTCCTTTTTTGGGGGGGGGATTTTTCCCCAATTTTCTCCCTAATTTAGTCATGTCCAATTCCTCCCCGTCACTAGGCTACTACTAACACTCAGCCAGGAGGGTCGAAGACTATTACATGTTTCCTCCGAACCACGTGGCGCCAGCCAACCGCATCTTTTCAAGATGCTCGCTCACGAATCGTTGGGGGCGGAGTATCACACTCGGAGGACGGCGCTATCCGCTCCTTCCGCTTTCGTGAGCTCACGGACGCCCCTGATTGGCTGTAGAGCCGTGATTAATGTGGGAGCACTAAGTACTTCTCATCCCTCCCCTCTGAGAGAGCTCGGCCAATCAGCTCTCTCTAGGCCTCCGGCTGTGAAAGGTAACAGCATCACCCGGGAATCGAACTCGCAATCTCCGGATGACGGGGCGATCTACCAGGATGTTTTAGAGTAGTTCATGCTTCCCTCTGTTGACCGGCTTTATGGAGATGCCAAAAGTACTAATACCTGGTTTAAGGTTTTCATGGTTTTCCTGTGCTTGGTTGGCCAGCAAACTCACCCGACCTAAACTTCGTAGAGAATTTGTGGGGTATTGTAAAGATGCGGGACACCAAAGGAGCCTCACAAAGGGAACCTCGACCAAGTATTGAGAGCTGTACGTGTTCATACTTTTCAGTAGACCAAGATTTCTGTGTTAAAAATCTTTTTATTGGTCTTAAGTAATATTCTAATGCTTAGATACTGTATTTTGGATTTTTATTAGCTGTAAGCCATAATCATCCAATTTTAAAGAAATAAACACTTGAAATATATCAATCTTATTTTAAACAATAAATGTACTTAAATGTAAAAGTGAGTGGGGGGGAAAAAAAAAAAAAAATATATATATATATATATATATATATATATATATATATACAGTACAGACCAAAAGTTTGGACACATCTTCTAATTCAAAGAGGTTGAATTTGTATTATGGCAAGAAAAAAGCAGCGAAGCAAAAACGAGTGGCCATCATTACTTTAAGTAATGAAGGTCAGTCAGTCTGAAAAATTGGGAAAACTTTGAAAGTGTCCCCAAGTGCAGTCACAAAAACCATCAAGCGCTACAAAGTGACTGGAAGACCAAGAGTCACCTCTGCTGCGGAGGATAAGTTCATCCGAGTCACCAGCCTCAGAAATCGCAGGTTAACAGCAGCTCAGATCAGAGACCAGGTCAATGCCAGCAGCAGACAGCAGACACATCTCTAGAACAACTGTTAAGAGGAGACTGTGAATTAGGTCTTCATGGTAGAATATCTGCTAGGAAACCACTGCTAAGGACAGGCAACAAGCAGCAGGGACTTGTTTGGGCTAAAGAACACAAAGAAAACTCTTTGAATGAGAAGGTGTCAACTTTTGGTCTGTACTGTACTGCACTGTGTGTGTATATATAATTTCTTGCTCATAGTACCAGCTATCATGTCTTACAAGCTGGTTTGTTAGAAATAATATAATGATTTGCATTCAGATTTCTTCCACCTATTAACTAAATTCTTATATATTTTTTTATCTCAGCAAATTTAGTTGATAGAAGTGCTGAATTTGGATTAAATATCTAAAAGCTTACTAGTTATGTTTCAGGTGTGTTTCCACTTGTTTCGTGAATTCCTACAGCTTTTGAGTTTATTGTTCACGGCATTGGTGGCTCAGTGGTAGGTTTCCCGCCTGTCATGCGGAAGGCCTGAGACTCATCAAATAATGCTAGAAAAGCACAGCTAACTATGCATAAATCAGTGTGGCTACATGAGTTCACTTTGTCACGAAAAGGGAATTTTTGCTCCTAAAATCTGATTTGGCTCCTTAATATTTTGGGTGCAGAAGCTAAAGTCTTCTAAAGGTTTGTCTACGGCCCTGTATGCATTCTACCCAAAAAAGTAATAATAAAAAAAGTCTCAATTGTTGAAAATTATCAATTGAAATATAATAAGCTCCGTGTAGTATGTCTGAGGCATAATTTTGACTTTAAAAGTCTGTTAAAATTCCTGAAGGCTATGGTCTCGGTCTTGGGCAATGTAGATTGAAGCAGTTCAAGTACTGAAGAGCTCTTTTTAATTGTTTAAACATGGTCAAAAGTCTGTTTGTCTGTGTTTATATTTTTTTAAGGTCTTAAGTAGCAGTATAGTCCTATATGCCAGATTTTGATATGAGAAGTGAATTATTTAAAATTCATTTCCTTTTTGGTTTAGATGGAATCTGACCTCATGTGGTACCAGTGTGGCAAGTTCAGAGTGCAGTGAGGAACTCTTTTCTTCTGTGTCTGTGGGGGACCAAGATGACTGCTTCTCTCTGCTGGATGATCAGGAGCTCACTTCTTTCGAATTCTTTCCAGAAGGAAGTGTCTGCAGTGATGTATCCTCTTCCATCAGTACATACTGGGACTGGTCTGACAGTGAGTTTGAGTGGCAGGTAAGGCTTACCAAAGGGACAAATCTAAAATTTGCTTACACCTTGCATGTCAGACAGAAGTAAATCTCACCTTTTAGAGGCATAGGATCTTAATAAAAATCTTAAGGCTCTAAAAGTAAGACATCTTGATTATATTAGGCTTACAACCAAGCTGAATTGCAAGTCTAGTTAGAGCTGAGTGTTTTTTTTTTTGTGTGTGTGTTTGTGTGTAGAGACAATAGACACACACGCACACACGCGCACACGATAGACAACAAACATCGTATCCATGACAGGACACCAGGCTTTCTCTGTGGTGTTCTGTCATGGATACCATGCCTGTTCAATTGCTTATGTATGTTTGACTCATGCGCAGCAATGTTATCCGGCTCCTGTTAAGCTTTCAAGACTTTAGCCTAGGATTCTATTTTACTTTATTCAGCATTCTGTGTTATATCTTTGGAGTGTTCTTGGCTGGGAACCCATGTCAATAGAGTAGCCACAGTACCACAGTCTCCTGGTGTGGCTTGTGAATAGCACACTTACACTGAGTGTTTGTTTGTTTGTTTGTTTGTTTGTTTGTTTGTTTGTTTTTGTTTGTTTTTAAAGTTGAGTTAGCTCCCCATTCTCATTTCATTAATTTTGATAAAACACCTGACTTCAGTTGGTGATATCAGCAACCTTGTTAGTTGTTTCAACTAACCTTTTTTCCACCATCTCACTTTGTATGTTTGATGGCTGTGTTCACTAAAGATATAAAAGCTTAAAAATTAGCTTTTGTTGTGCAACAAACAAATTGCAAATGGCTTATAGTTTTTCTTTCCACTGCATTCAACAGACATGCTTTTTTTTCAGTTGCCAGGAAGTGATATTGCCAGTGGTAGTGATGTACTCTCTGACATCATACCCAGTATACCAAGTTCACCTTGCCTTGTATCAAAACAAAAGACCAAACCTCATAGAAACCTGGACGAATTGCCCTGGAGTTCCATGACCAATGATGAACAGGTATGTCTGAGAGCAAGTAAAGTTTTATTGCCGCCTGCCTAGGATGCATAAATGGATCACATAGTCTGTCATCCTCACACTTTTCATCTATCTGCAGATCCTGCTAAACCTTCACAGAAATCAAACCTTCACAAAACCTTTATTTGAAATAATTGCTATTACACTAGTTATTTAATTTTTTAAGAAATGTATTTTTTTCTTCTCGGGGGGAGAAATCTAAACATAAACAAAAAGGAGTCAAATCTGCTTTCTGCAACTTCTAAAAAAAAAATCATGGGAAACCTTATTCAGAAAGCATAGATGTGCACTAGTTGTTTAACTTTCTTATTTATATCTAATTAAAATCTAATACCGGCCAATATACTGTGACATTCACAGATTTAGGAATGTGCCTACACAGTTGTACCTAATAACGGCACAAGAGGCACTTTTCTTTTTGTTGCGGTAGGTGGAATGTGTACTTGGACATGTGCAACTATTTCATTGTGTCACGTGCCTTCGAGGTGTACAGGGCGCATAGGCATCACTATCTATCATCTTTTGCCATCGTCAAACTTACTCTATCCACGACTCCTGCTAAACCCAGGGATTAAACGTCTCCGTCACTGTTATGTTCCAGTTTGGTGAAGATCCAAAATGAGGAAAACGTGATTACTAATTACTCGATAGACAATAGTACCCTTTTATTTTTGAAAAATTTGTTCATCGACAAAGCTTAGTGTTGAAGTATGCTCCGGTTTGGCGATGTCATGAATTTAATGCTAATATAATAACTTGAAGCTAGTTGTTGCAGTGTAGCTGCACTTTGGGTCACATGCATGTTCATCCCCATATCAGGAGCAGGCTTCTAAGATCCCTGCTTGTCCAACTGATTTTACTTGGGTCACATGACAGATGTTACAGGCTTAGAGGTCAACAACAGAGTAGTGTTACATTAAAGAAGAAGAAAGATTTTGTTTTTTGTATTCATCCCAGTGTAAATAAGTATAACAATTATGCAAATTATGTAGAATTTCTAATTGGCCCATCTCTCCGTACTCTTGAAGCCAACTTTAGTTTAGAGTTTAGTCATTCTCTCAAGTAAGTTTAAAAGAAGTTCAGTGTGTATGAATGAATGAATAAATTGGTTATTTGAAAAGTCTTTGACTATCTGAATGTCAGAGATGTTTGATAATCCTGTAGTCTCTGAAAAGTGACTGTAATCTCTATTCATATTTGCATTACATTTGCCTTATTAATAGCCTTCTGTGTGTGTTTATCAATTGAGGAGTAAATATCAAAATATCTTCAAGTTTGCATCTTCATTAATGCGACTCTGGACAGACACGCATGTTGTGACATCACATAGGATTTTAGAAACAATGGTGTGGCGAATACTATTAGTTGTGTCATTGTCAAGACTTTTGCTGTTACATTTATAGACTAGTACCATCACAGTTTTGTTCAAGCAATATTAAGAGTCGTTAAAGCCAGACCCATGAAAAAGTGACCAAATACAACTATAAATGTATGAGTCTTCTGAGGAAAACTGAATAGTGATGGTGAGCTGAAGCCTCAATTAAATATCAAGTCTTCCCAGCCAGTAGTTTCACCAAAGGTTCGTAAATCTTTATTCAGTGGCTCATTGTACATTCATGGCTCATCTTATTCAAGTTACAAGTTTTCACTGCAATCCAAGGTTTCACTGTCACTGGTTGTGCCACCCTTGGCAGCAATAACTATACATAAGCATCTGCAATAGCTGGCAATGAGTCTTTCACATCGCTGTGGAGAAATTTTGACTGGCTCTTCTAAGAAGAATTGTGATAATTCAGTCATATTGGAGGGTTTTTGAGCATGCACAGCCTGTTTAAGGTCATGCCACACACAAAAAAAATGTTAATTTTATATTTTTTGAGCCATTTAGAGGTGGATTGGACAGAACATTTGTCCAAAAGTCTTGGGGATAATCAAGATATTTTTTGGCAAATGTGAGACGAGCCTTTGTGTTTTTTTTTGTTGTTGTTGTTGTTGTTGTTGTTTGTTTTTTTGGCCAGCAGTGACTTTTACTTTGGAACTCTTCCATGGATGCCATTTTTGCTCTCTTTCTTATTGTCAATTCATGAACAGTGACCTTAACTGAAGCAAGTGAGGCCTGCAGTTCTTTTCGATGCTTACTTATGGTTTGCTTTATCAGTTTTTTATTAATTGAATGGGTTTTAATTTAGTTCTTGAACTGATCCCAGTATCTTCAGTGGTTGTTTTCTTGGCTTGCTTGATTGCATAACTTGTTTCCTTTAGTCATAGAAAAGTTTAGTGCTTGTTTAAGAAATGAGAAGCCACTCACTGTATGAGTTAGGGTTAAAAGTAGGGTGCATTTATCGGCTGTACATCGGTGTTGCCCAATTTTCATCATGCTAACTGCTTGGCTTATCGGCAAACAAGTTAGCATTCAGCAGCTGAAGTTTTCCTGGTGCATCGCATCAAATTTCCAGTTGCTGGCACTACATGATGGCAGACTTTGACGTGTTGTTCCTTCTGATCCTGGGTCAGGCAGCCTGAAGATGAACTTGATAGCAGCACGACACATTCCTACGTTCCTACGTGTGATTTGAATGTGTGTCTTGTTGCTACCAAGTTCATCTTCATGCTGCCTGACCCTGGATCAGAAGGAACATTACGTCAAAGTTCCGTATGACACGCCAACAATGGCAGCAGTATTGTGCATTGTTCTCCGATACATATTCTGTATGAAAGACACAACCTGTAACATGTATATAAAAAAAAAAAAAAAATTTAACAATAAAATTGGTATTGGCCATCAAGTTTCATTTGAGACATTTACTGTGAACCTGATCCTACTTGGCTCAATAAAAAAAATCTAATCACATTATCTGATGGTTACATTAATAATTCCAATCCTTAAACATTCAACCATACTTTGTTGACCTATTTGACAGTGGGATGGACAAACCCATCAAGAGTAAAAAAATATTTACTTTTGCTATACTGTTTGCAAGCATCTAAAAACATTTTCTTTTATTCTCTCAGGTGGAGTATATTGAGTATTTGAGCCGAAAAGTGAGTACAGAAATGGGGCTGCGGGAGCAACTGGACATAATTAAAATAATTGATCCAAATGCTCAGATTTCTCCAACTGACAGTGAGTTCATCATTGAGCTAAACTGCCTCACGGATGATAAACTAAAGCAGGTCAGTAAAAAAAAAAATTCTAAGCCTTGAGTACAGTATGTACTGTATTGTTGCTTTGTTAATACTTTGTTAGAACAGTGCTTAGCCTTACAACTGGAGTACTGAGAACTTTGTATAGTGTTTAATTTTATGTAGTTATGTGTTGTTTTAAATTAACTTAAATTATATTAGGTTAAATATTGATAAATTAATTTAAATTGGCTTAATTATAATGCTGTTAAATGAACCAAGTTAAAACATGTCAATTTGGGATTGATTAATTAAATGATGTGCATAATGTTTGTGATTTTGTAAGAAGCTTCCCATTAGTGGACAAAATGTATTAGATTTATTTAGAATAAATATAATTGTCATCAATGGACATTAAATTTATATTCCAGATGAATGTGATGTCCAAGAAGGAATGATAAATAAAATCACTCTCCATCGCTTCTCAAGGCACAGATAAAACAGCATTTACTGTTGTTTCATCTTCATTAACCTGATATATGTTTGTAATATATGAAATCTATTGGCTGAGGGTGTCCATGCTTTGACGTAGTAAATTTCGTCTGTTACAGAGCAATATGGCTCACAGAATTTGAACTCCAAAATTAGGTTCCTAAGAAACAACTAATTAAATCAAACCCTGTTTAATTACTAGGGTCCCCAACCCAATCTTTGCAGATATCTTAGCTCAGATTAGTTTGAACTGATATCTGGTAACCATATTGTGATTGTGATTATTGTAATTGTGATTATTGAGATTCACAATCTATTAAATAGTTTGATGGCAAATTTTTGAAGAACTTTACCATGTCAGTGCTGGTAATTAGCCATAAAAATGATAGTCAGCAGTGCTTTTGATGACTGATCTTGTGATTACCCAGGTGAGAAACTACATCAAAGATCACAGTCCACGTCAAAGGCCTGCAGGTATGCGAGACAGCTGGAAGAGAAATGTCCCCAGCAGTTCCAGTGCTGTAAGTGTCCAAAGTAGCAGCAATGTCAGCATGGTTAGTAGCACCAGCAGCAGCACTGGATCAGTAAGTTCCCATTCGTCCACAAGCATCAGTTGCTCTCACAGTGATGGCAATTTAGCTTCTGTGGCTGAACGCATCAGAGATTCTAAGGTAGGCATAACCGACGCAATGGACATGATTTGATACATTTATTACTTGTATTATTTGATACAAGTACAGTGGAACCTTGGATTATGAGCATAATTTGTTCCGGAAGTGGGCTCGTGTTCCAAAACACTTCATCAAATCATTTTCCCATAAGAAATAATGAAAACTCAAATTATTCGTTCCACAGCCCCAAAAATTAAATACATAAAAATAATTAACACAATCTATAAAATGAAAATAAAACAAATTAACCTGCACTTTACCTTTAAAAAAAAAGTACAAATAAATCCCGAGTGTTTCCGTTGGTGCGTGCAGGCACCGTGCGCGTGCGCGTGTGGAATTAGCCCCTTCCCTCGCCTTGTTTTACACAGTAACACTCCTCCTCCCTCTCCCCACCTCGCTTTTTAAGTTTCACAACACACACAACAGAAACACTGTTTTAATGGAGAAAAAAAAGAAATATCTCTGACACTGGCGTGAGCATACTAAAGTAATCACTACGTTAAAGTAAAAAAACAAACAAACAAATAAACCAGCACCTTACCTTTGAAAAGAATCGCGACAGAGCAGAGTTTGTGTGTTTGTGAAGCCGGGGAGGGGGTGAAAAGGCGAGAGAGCGTCTGTGCGTGTGTCAGGGTGTTTGCCTGTGTGTGTGTTTCACACAAAAGACGCTGAAAGAATTCTGCGGCGCAAGAGTGACGCTCGTTGTCAAAATAAGAGTCGCATGCGTGATACATGATACTCGGCGCTCGTAAACTAATACTTGCTTGGTTTCCGATTAAAAATGTATTAAAAATCTTTGCGGAACTCTCGTAAACCACGTTACTCGCAAGCCGAGGATCCACTGTATTCTGAAGTGCAAATGTATTCTAAAAGTATTTAAATGTTAAGGACCAGATATACTTATGGGTACACAGCATCTGATAAACCTATGTTCTGTACAAAAATAGGTTTAGGAATAGATTGTTTATTTTTATTCTAAGACATTGGGAAAATTACATATTTATCACTGCTGAATTTGTCATGCAGTGTTTGACTTACAGCATACATTAAGGAATTTAGCAGACTTTACTAAAACCCATTATTCTGCCTTTTAAATAAGTTATCATTAATTAATAACTTTATTGCCTTATCACTAAACTTGCATACATTTTCTTTTGAAACTTCTTGACTGCTCTTTAGTTTATAAATTTTCACCATTGCATAACAGTTTTTTAACCCCAATTTGCCAGGCACACAAAGCACATTTTAATTTGTGTATTGCAGTCACATTTTGGCCTTTTGCTTTTCTAAACTCTTTAGACGACCTTGCCTACTTTTTTCACATTTTCTTTTTCTATAGAAACGCTCTAAGCAGAGAAAATTGCAGCAGAAGGCTCTGCGTAAAAGACATCTGAAAGAACAGAGGCAGGCTCGCAAGGAAAGACTGAGTGGTCTGTTCCTCAATGAAGAAGTCCTGTCACTCAAAGTCACTGAAGAGGATGACCATAGTGATGACGTAGACATCCTAATGTGATTAAAACAAATTATTCAGACCACACCTGTCCCCTTTCTTGTCACTCTTTGTACAGGAAATATCTTCAAAGTCAAACATGTAACAAACATGAATCAATATGTTTCTAATAAATAATGTATAAAAAATAATTGTAATCTACTGTAAAACTCACACAGTTTAGTTAGCGTTAAGTAGATTAAACCTGCTTGTTTAACTAGACCAAAATTGATTAATCAAGTTCTTCTATCTTGTTTTACTCTAAGTAAAATGGAGTAATCCATTTTAGATGTCCTTCATTCATACTAAGTCTTGGTCATGTTTTGGAGACATGATCATGAAACAAAATATCCATCAGCCAATGTTGATCAATGATTGTGACTTTTTAAAAATATTTTACTTTATGTATTTTTGTGTACATACTTTGCAAATAGTGTAATCCTTATAATGTAAAATAATTCAAATCTGAGACTTGTTTAACCTGTTGCGCAGACTTAGTCACGGTTTTTGTGTTTTCATTTCTTAAAATGAGGTTAGAATTATAGTTGTGTAACTTGCATAAAGCAATTGTGGTTTAATAAGGAAGTATATTCTCCCTGTCTCTTTCATCAGGTGGATATTTGTTTGTGCTAATCTCATTGAAAAAAAAAATTTTTTTTTTTTTTTTTACATATTTGTAAGTGGGTGAAATGCTCAGGTTCTTATGATCCATTTTCTGAATCATTTTGTTTATAATACACATTTAAATTATTCCAGTGTTGCTTTAGTCCACTCCTCCTAACCATCAGGGACAGTCCTTTACTTGGTTTATCCTAATGTCATGATCCAGTTCTGCAATGGATGTACGTATGGTGTTGCTCAGCTGTTGGTACCACAGATCTCTAGGAGCAGCAAACCTCTCAATAGTTATCAGGCTGGGCATCTGGCCTGTAGGCCAAGGTGTTTGCATCCACCATCCAGTGGGTCGTTTTTTTGTTAATAAAAGGGGACTTCACATGTTTTTCACCATAACAGATAAACAACTGCACTTTTTACTGTGTACAAATTGAGATTTATGGAGCAGTGTATTACACAAATGGTTTGCTGGATGTCACATGCCGCACTGAAATTCATTCATTACAGCAATTTGTGTCTTTCTTCTGGCAAAAAAAAACAAACATTAAGTTTGGCTACTGTTAGCAGTTCTTTTCTGGACACGTGTGCTGCAATGTTTAACATTTTTGTATTTATGTATGCACATATGTACTCTAAATAGACTAAAAGAAAAGTATATCATACAAACTGTCAGCATTATTCAGAGTGATATGGGGACCAAAAATCAATGGCAAAATGGAAAATAGTTTTTTCAGTAACTGGCTGTTTAAAATGTCCACATGCAATGGACAATTAATCAGGTCATGTATATGCACACATTATTGTGACCAGGATGAACGGAAAAGTGAAAGGAAGATCATGCGTTCTTTCTCATTGTTCTGTATCTGTATAATTAATTCAGAAGAGTCAGAATATACTGACAGGACACAGCTGAGAGGAAAGGACTGGCAGTGAAATGAAAACCATAACTTTATTAACCTTTGGAATGTGTTCTGTAAATTATTTTATTTTAGGTATACATTTTTTGATTGTACAATGTTTATGACCGCATCACTACATATAAAATGTGTTGAGTTGCAATTATAACATCAAATGTACAGTGTTAATGGTAAATAATTGTTAATGAAACCTGCATTAATAGTCATTATTTTATGGTCATACTGTCCACATTAATATTTGACTGAGGATTTCGCCCTTGACTTAAACCATTGTTGAAGTTGCATAGTAAACAATCTGAATACCAAATAAAATTAATGGTGAAAGAGCATTTCCATACACAATTCAATGATAAATAAGGCAATATGCAATGCATTGAGGATTGGGACTAAACAGCTGTTTGGCCATAAAAAGTGTGGTTAGTCAGGAAAAAAGGCAACAGCTCATTTACATAAACACTGAAACATGTTTAGAAAAAGGGGATCAGATTTGAAAATCTAATTGTTATTTCAGCTGGAGAATTAACAGGTACACTTGATGGGACCTCTGAGACCTGTTCGGTTGGTAAAGAAAAACTAAAATACAGGACCTTTAATTCCCTTCGTCTCTCCCAGGGGATCAATTCTTCTTACTTTGATATTTAACGTGTATCCATTATTTAAATTCAAATATTTTTTATTCTCTCACATGCACAACCTTACACAGTATAATATGCAATGAAATGCTTACACACAACTGTTTGATGTAAAAAAAAAAAAAAAAGGAAATGGTTAGTCATTTTATATCAGTAATATGCTTACTGAGGCACACAGTTAAGGCCATTGATATGTGTTTCTGTTGGTAATCTAGTCAATGACCTTGTAAAATGCATATTTGATATCAAAACGTGGATGGGCACATTTTTATTAGATGATATGATAGACAAAACCCATTTTAAAAACAAAATTCTTTTGGTAGGTTCCAAGGCTGAGGCACGATATTTGTTAGCTCCCTTGCGAACCTTGATCATGTCCGAAACTTGGGTATGATTTTTAGATGCTGATCTTAAATTTCAGAATTCTTCATCTAATATTGTGAAAACCTACAGCCTAAACCTAAACTGCCTTCCACCATTTTAGAAAAGTGGGTGTTCAATAAATGAGATTATTCAGAATGGTGTAATTCTTTTTGTCTGTATTGTATTGATATCAGCTTGACCCCAAAGTGCACAAATGTGTAAAACTGAGAAGAGAACAAATCTAGATTAAGAAATGAGCAGCATAAACAATCATCTAACAGTCTCCCCAGGCCTCTTGGCTTCTTTCACCCAAAAGACACACTTTGTTGCACACTTTGTAATAATTGACACACTGTTCTGCCAGACACATATACCACAATGTATATAATACATGTGTGCAACCAATTAATTTTTTCTCATTTACACTCAGGTCAAGGGAAAACTTTTAGTGGGGTAATGGAAAAGTTTATTTTAAGTTTGCATTCATCTCACAGATGTATAGATGGCATGTATAAAACATAGTACACCCTCTCTTTATTTATTGTGTGTAAAAACAATAAAATTCATCTGATCGTAGTGGGTCTTCAGCAAGTACAATCTCAGGGGAACAACATAACTTCTTTTCTATGCCATTATTTATTTAACAAAAAAAATTAAATAAAATCATGCAGGCTATTGCCAAAATACCCCCAAAAGTCAAAGTCAATGGTTTTATATGGTTATGAAAGTTTAGCTCGCTAACTCCACTACAGTGCGGTAACATGAAGCCTAATGTTAGCAAAGCTCACATCAGTAATGTCAAGGTGCCTCAGTATAACGATAAGAGGAAACACACACACCTATAATACTAACTGTCTAAAATGCATTTAGCAGAAAAATATTTTATTAAAAAAGAAAGAAAAAAACTTCCCCAGAGTAGAGTTCACAAAACGGCCATCTTTACTTCTTTAGATCAGTTTGGAGTGGGGTGGGGACCTGACTGCATCTCAGGGAAGGTAAATTGCTGGCTCAACTTGATTTTTTAGTTTACTCAGTCTGTGCTTGTGAACACAATCTTGAAACCTGTTGTCTCAACAAATACCACTGTAAGAAGTTGGGTCAAAAATACAATATTAAATCATTCAACATTTGTCTAGTCGGAGTTTTTACAGTGTGGCAACCATAACACCAGAGAGATGCCTGACTATGCCTCCATTAGCCACCGCAAATCACGCAAATCACTAACCATGAGCACCTGATTCAAGTTTCTATTTATTTCTCTATGCAATTAAATTCCATTGTAAGTTCTCACATTTATGTAAACTTGTCTGTTGTTTGATGGGTTAGCGTTTAATCCCTGCTAATAGTTCTTAGTCCTATTTAGAATTAATGTCCTGTTATAGTTTACATTTGTGAGTTTCATACTATTTCTTAAGGATTCTGCACTTGCATCCCCTCAGCTTTGAGACTTAACTTTGCTGAGCCTTCACCTGACCAACTGAAGCAACCCCAGATTATAACACTGCCTCCAGAGGCTTGTACAGTGGGTATTATGCATGATGGGTGTATCGCATTGTGCACTTCCTTTCTTACCCTGATGCGCTCATCATTCTAGAATAGGGTCAATCTGAACTTTTAGACCACACATGACTTTTTTTCTATTGCTACAAAGATCACTCTTCATGCTTCCTAGCAAATTGAAGTCTCACTAACAAGTGGTTTTCTCGTGGTCACAGCTGTTTAGTTTTTTTTTTTTCTAAACATAGCTATGGTTTTTATTCATTATTGTTTACCATGCAATCTATAATCTATACAACATATCTAAAGAGACCACAAACTCAAACACTTAGAAGAGAACAAACGGACACATCCCTGGTAATTTATACGTACAAGGAGGTGGATGACCTCAGGGAGTTGGTCACAAAAAGAACTTTACTCTAGGATGGTACAGGAGGCAAATGGTACAAATACAGGGAAAAAAGGAAATAGCTATGCACTCAATTTTGGCATGTTTAATAAACAAATAGTATATTTCTTTTAAATACTCAAAACACATACAAACAAACACCTTGTTGCAAATAATTTTGACAATTACTGGTTCATGTTGGAAGGGCTAGGTGTGCTATATACATGTAAATACCCTAAAAATGGTTTAGGAACAGTAATAATAAAAATAATAACATGAACATACATTATAAAATATTTCCAGTTATTTTGGAAATTGGTCTGTATAGCCCTTGCTACCTGTCTGAATTTACATTATCGGGTATGTTCTGTAGTCGGTTCAGGAATAATACTAGCTCTGTGATTATTTGAAGTGACCCTTCTAATCAGAAGTCCAATGTGTTAATCATAGCTAACTGCTGTGAAACATCAGAACTAACTGATTTGTAGATAGTAGGATTATATGGTAGCATACACATATTTCAAGGTAACAATACTTGAAAATAAGTTGTAAAATTAATATATTAAACAAATGAATGATGGGAAATTAGTTCCACTCTCTGGAAGTGGTTTTACAAAATCACAAATTATTTCCCTCATATGCCAAAATGTGTCGTATAGATGACTGATAATGCAGCACCAAGGAATTTTATTGGTACTTTGATCAGGGAGTGTGTTGAAAGAAATCAGCTGGTACAGACTGGATTTGAACTCAAAAGAGAGAAATATATGTTTAATTCAGATATATGAAACAAGAAATCAGAAATTTAGCTTTCATTTCCTGATACTTTCATCTACTGTAGGTTTGTCAAACAATCTTGAGTTTGGCACCTTTTGTGGCAGATCACCCACTGTGGTAGGTGAGCAAAATTTTAGAATTCTTCTTAAATTAAACACAGGGAACTAACATTAGATCATTAAATCCATACCACTTACCTGCAATAATTGCCCTACAATAGTGACTCACTAACATGACCAAACTGTTGCATTTTCTTGATACATATCCAGTCCATTATAGAGGCAGCCTTGGAAGTCATAACACTACTGTACCTTCAATGTTCTTAAATGATGAGCTCCTATATTTTAAATCATAAGGGCATCTTTTTTTGCCCCTCCACACTGTGGTCTTTGTATAACTTTGTATGACTGTTTTTGGGCTCATCTCTATAATAGACCTCCTATTCTTATTACAGATGGGGGGTTTGCATCTTGTAAAAATCCCTCTATATTTCTTCTATAAACGTTTTCTTCAAACAGTGGTTTGCCATACCTTCACCACAGTGTTGTGAAGGTTGTGGGTGAATGCTATTTTTCTTGGCTGTTCTTGTTCCATAGAACAAATATTTATTAATTTATTTTTTTAAAGGACATTCCAAATTGGTGGCCATGCACAATGCTTGACTTCATAATTGCTTGCTTATCTCCTATAGACAACCCTCTGGTCTTGCTGGAACATCATCTAAATTTGAAACGGCATTAAATTAATAAATACAGGGTCAAAAAGGTGCAGTCACCCATTTAGATAATCAATTCAGTTGTGCTGAAAGCTCCAAAATGTCATAATTAGCCAAGCCTAGGGAGACTCAAATTTCCATTAGTGACCACGATTGACTACAGCAAGTAGCTTCTCTGTGCCACTATATAAATACAAGTTTTTGGAAGGCACCACTTTGCCAAGGTCTGTAAGACAACCCAATCTGTCACGTTTAGCTGAAAGGAAATTTTTTGGATGGCCAAGAACAACAATGCCATAAAAGGAAACCTGCTGAAACACCAGTGTCACTGTCTACAGACAAACGAGTTTACATTGTCATGGACTGAAAAGTCTTCTGCCCAAGAAAAAAAAAGCTCCTGCTAAAAAACCAACACCTTCAAGCTTAACAAAAATTTGTGGCTGACTTGAAATACAACAACCAACTGTTAAAGCATGGTGGCTGTACTGCATGGGGTAAGAATAAAGGAGATGTACTTCCTCAGAATTCTTTACATTATATCATCTGGAATGTTAAAACAAAGAGTGTCTTCCAATTGAACAATAACAGCATACATCAATTCTGGTTGTGAGCTTTTGGAGCCTCAACATTATCAGGAAGTTGTGTACCATATAAGTAGGTTCCTTGCTAAAGGACATTCAACCAAACATTAGGTGTATTGTATGTATGTTTTTGACTGTCTTGATGTGCAAAATAAATTAAGACTTATGCAACTGCACTGTGGCTTGTCACCCAAGCTCAAACCCCCAACGTTAGAACTGTAAGTCCGGAATTGTACCACCATACCAACTTATTTCTGTTAAGGTGCTCCCTGACTAAAGTTTAAAAAAAAATAAAAATAAAACATAGAAACATATGCCTAATACATTTTAACTAGTTGTGATCTTAGGCAAACACCTTCTATTATCATGATAAAAAAAACATGTATGGCCTTAATGAACTTCCGTACCACTCAATATAACTAACATTTTAATTGTAACTATGAAGAATCATTGATAGGAATTTTGCTTCCCCCCCACACTTTTTTTTTTTTTTTTTTTTACATTTTGGAATAACCTTATTTATGCACGCTGTACAGTATTAAATATTTTCATGTGTGCATTACATGCTGCTTTGTGAAGCCAGGCCTGTTCGGTTTTAAGAAAAGTTTAAAAAATATTTAATGCCCTGGTTTCAGAAAATTACATACAGTTTTTATACTCACCAAATTTAACACTGGAAAGAAATTAGTCCAGATAAACCATGGTGCACATGGGAAGTAGCAGGTTAAAAATCCCAAACTGGCTAAAATATTTTAACAAAATGTGTCTTGGACCGGGTATTCCCCATTTGTTAAAGCATTTAGAGAACTATCTTTAGAAAAGAAATACAACAGAAGAGGATAACTTTTCTTTAGGATGGAGTTCAGATTTCCACATCGCTCTCCTTGTCATTGTCATGGTCACCATCATAAAATTCATTTGGTGCCTCAGGCCTGTTGATCAAAAAGAAAGCAATCATTGTTCATAGTATATATACTTGCTACACTGTTCATATTTACAAAGGTAATGGTGATACAACAATAGATAAAGGTGATCAATTCATACACATGTACAGTGCATCTTAAACAAAAGTGTATTATTGTTAAAAATGCAATGGTGCAATGAATTGGTGCTGGTGCCCCAAGCATCCTGGGATAGGCTCCAGACCCCCTTCAACCCTGAATACAGGATAAAGCAGTATAGACGATGAGTGAGTGAGCAAATTAGTCTTCTTGTGCAATTTAAAAAGTGATTATTTTTCCTCGAATATCCTTGTCCAGTATGAAGTTTCCGGTCACTGATGATGGTGACATGTCATTGGCTTGGTCCAATGTAGTGTATCAAGTCATGTTATTGATAATTACAGCTTTATAAATTCCACTCTCTCATCAGCTGACTTCATTTTATTGCCACATAACGTTACGTAGCCTAGACCTGACCAATAAAAGCAACAGTGGCCACTATGCATGATGGGTGCATTGCTTCATGCGCTTCGGATCTTACCCCATCATGCCCATCACTCTGGAATAGGGCGAGATAAACAAGATAAAATTTAAGCACTGGATAAGGCTTAAACTGAATAGAAATGCTGTAAATGTTTCCGTGTCTCCTAATGGGATTAGACACTGCAGCGACCACACAACCTGAGCCTTGTGAGGGTGATTGTGCTGTGGAAAACAGAGGTAAGGTCCCTCTCTCACCTCTAAACTCATCTCTCATCACTAATCAACTACCAAACAGTGGCAGTGAGGTTTGGAAGAAACTGGTCTTGACCTGCCTCAAACCTGAGGTAAGCACAATCCCGCCTCCCCCTTGCAGTTGGCCTACCAGCTGCACGAAAGCATGGATGATGTAATTTATTAGCTGCAGAAGAACCACCCACATTGTAGCTACTGTTTACAGTGAAGCACCATAGCCTCTGCCCTTAGAAAAGAACATATGTTATGATTATATTATTTTGATTCATACACATTCACATTTCTAATAAACGTAAATAATTATTTTGATTGTGTAAAGCTGCTTTGCGACGATGAAAATTGTTAAAAGCGCTATACAAATAAAATTTAATTTAATTGAATCGAATATCTCTGTTGTTTCTTGCTATCAGCTGCATCTTCTCGGCTCATGGGCAGGGCAATGAACAGTGATTCTGTATATTGCGGCAATCATGTCAGTCTGACAGATCTTTTTGCAGATGACAGTAAGAAATGTCAATCACTGCCTCTTCTACACAATCCAAAAATTCTGATGGAATGTTGTGCACCTTGTCACATGTGTTATTACTGGGAGGAGGTGAAAGCAGTTACGAGAGATCATCTGGATCATCTTCCTTGCATTCCTGTTTGTAAAAACGTGAGGACTTTCACTAACTGGAACATCTTTTGTGTTACTATCTTCTGTGCACCACTCTTCTATTCACTGCTGCTTTGCCTTTTCCATTTCACTTCTAATCTTCCTGTTAATTTCCCTATCTTGATCTTTATCCCTCCCCTTGCTCCTGTGTTTAAAGCTCCTTTTTTATTCACATAAGGTTAGGAAGCTCACGCAGGTCATGCAGTTTCTCTGAATGTATGAACACTGGGATATCCTGGTCCTAAGCCTACCAGATTTATACCATCTCGAAGGCAATATGTGTGGTTTTGTAAATATTCAAATTTGTGTAACTTGTGTACAAATGATCTGGGTTCAACAGAATTGTGGCACTCACAAGGGGCACAACAAAAGTATTTGCCTAGGGTTGAATTGCAATGACGCCACACGAAATAATCATGTGATGGGGAGAGATATCTAGTGGTTGAGAATTGACAAAGGAAAAAAAAATCATAAGAAAATAATCAGCCAATAGACAGTGAATACCAAGAGATTATGCAGATTGTAATACAAAAGTGATAACTCGCCTGGAGTAGTTCTCTTCTGAACCCCTTTCATCAGGGTCAGCATCGTCTGTGCGCTCAAAACTTAGTAGGTCTGAGGGAACATCATGGATCTGAACACTAGGGGCATGGTTCAGCATTTTTAAGTTCTCAAAGACAGTCTGTCGAATTTGTTCCAAGTACTGTATTAAAAAAAAGAAAGGAATATTAAAACGCAACTGCAATTTACCCTTGACAGACACACCCGCAACAAATTTTGCTCTGTGCGAATGACAAAGTATATGCCATACCTGTCTGGAGTTCTGGTTCTCAATCCTAGTGCTTACGTCTGGATGAAGCGTAAAATCAGGAGCAAAATACTCAAAGTACTCTGTATTAAACATGAATTAAGAGACAAAATTAGAACATTACAGGGCAAATCTCTTAAATTTCACATTTTACAACCACTTAAAATGCAATAGCATCTAAATGTTGTAAAAGCCATCAACATGAAATTGTTCATTCCAATTGTTTATGGATGTAAATAATTGAAAGACAAATGTTAGAGAGAGAAAAAACTAAAAAGTTTGTTGTTACATTAAGAAGAGATAGAAGTAGTACTTTAAAAATACCAGTAAGCTTTCAAAAGTCTGTCAAAGCCAGCTTTCCAATAGTTATATTTTATTTACATTCTGATGTGTTAGACAACTTACAAGAACTGTTTGAACAAAAACAGCTTTAAAAACATCTACTTTAATAATCTTTCAAATGTGAAAACTGCATTTGTTTTAAAAAAAGGTAAAATAGCAAATACAAATAAACTTACCACTATAAGGTAGCTCATCACTAATGGACTCTTCAACTAGCAAAGAAGTTTCAAATGTCCTTAAACCAGAAAAAGAAAAAAGACGATGAGCTAGTAAATATTGCAACACATACATTTAGTGTTCTACTTCACCCCTCCGAACCAACAGGAGCATTGAATATCATCTGCATATATTATTGTTTGCACACATGTTCTTCAATAAAATGACAAATTACTGTATATAATTATCATGCAAATATTATGAAAAAATATATATTTTACTCACCAACATCTAGCCACATTGCGCACAGTGTATCCTCCTCCTCCTAGCACAAGTAGAGGGATCTTGAAACCTTTTACAAACTCCACACATTCCCTGATGGAGAAACAAAACACTTACTACAGAAACAAAGTGTATCAAAACTAATGTACGTCCAGTAAAACAGACTTTTAAAGTGTGCTATTTATTGCTAAAGATGTGATTGCTACAGCCGTGTGTCGTGATGACGTACATACACACACATATGTATATATAGCGAGTAATGCGGTTTGCGAGTGTTCTACAATACGAGCAAAGATTTTTAAAATAAATTTTGACTTGAAAAATGAGCAAGTCTTGGTTTACGAGTACCGAGTATCATCACGCATGAGCTTCTTGTTTTGATGTAGAGCGTCATGTGATCACAACTGAGCCAACCATTTTTGTCTCTCTTGTGCTGCGGAATTGTGACTGGTCTGACACTAAACCACATTTGATGGATCCCTCCAAGACTGTTGGAACAAAAAAAGTGATGGTATGGTGTGGTATATGGGGTACAAAGATAGTGGGGCCATTCTTAATCAATGGAAACCTCAAGGCCACTGGATATTTGAAATTGCTACATGATGATGTGTTTCCCTCTTTATGCACTGAAGCTGGCACGTTCCCTGAGTTTTTCCAGCAATCAGGTCCGAGCATTCCTAGATGAACAGTTTCCTGAAAAGTGGATTGGTCGTCGGGTGCCAGTTGAATGGCCCCCAAGGTCTCCCGATCTGACCCCATTAGACTTTTATCTTTGAGGTCATCTGAAGGCAATTGTCTATGGTGTGAAGATACGAGATGTACAGCACCTGAAACTACGGATCCTGGAAGCCTGTGCTGGCATTTCTCCTGCGGTGTTGCTATCAGTGTGTGAAGAGTGGGAGAAGAGGGTTGCATTGACAATCCATCACAATGGGCAGCACATTGAACACATTTTATAAGTGGTCAGAAACTTGTAAATAACTCATGAAAGAATAAAGTTACGTTAAAACCAAGCACACCATTGTTTTTCTTGTGAAATTCCCAATAAGTTTGATGTGTCACATGACCCTCTTCCTATTGAAAAAACGAAAGTTGGATCCAAGATGGCCGACTTCCAAATGGCCACCATGGCCACCACCCATCTTGAAAAGTTTGCCCCCTCACATATACTAATGTGCCACAAACAGGACGTTAATATCACCAACCATTCCCATTTTATTAAGGTGTATCCATATAAATGGCCCACCCTGTATATTGAATCAATACAATACATTTTTGAGTGTAAACGTGATATGACATAAAAGTGAAAAAACAAACAAACATTTAAACCCTTCATTCTGGATGCAATTCTCATTTCAATTTTATTTTATTTGTATAGCATTTAACAAATGTCATTGTCACAAAGCAGCTTTACACAGTCAAAAGAAAATGACGGAAATTTGCATGAAATGTGAAAAATGTGTATGAATCAAAATTATTAGAGTGCAAATTAGTCTACTTTAGAGGCCTTTACTACGTCTACACTTACAACCATTGTACGAAGAACTGAGTCAACAATTTTAAAGAATTATTCATGTAGCTCTCGTTTATCCATCTCCACCTCAGTCCCTGATCCCTCACCAGAGGGACAGGTAGATTTTATGATGCGATTACTGCACTGTTTTGTGGCCAGTCTTCTATTGTATGCAAATTATTTTTCTTTTGTCATCATTCTTTTGTTACTTTGCATGAGGGTGTAAAAATGTCTATTATATATTGTATGTTTTACCATATAGTGTACAATATTAATTCTTCTTACCCATGACCTCGTATGCTGAGATTAAAGCACCCAAGTCTGTCACAGCCTAGTGAGTCAGCTCCACACTAAAAAAAAAAAATAATAATAATAATTAAGTGTGTGTGGTTGTGGGGGGGGGGGGGGGGGTGTTGGAGGTGGAGTTATGGAGTATATGGGAATTTACAAAAAGGAATACTCCCTTGAACTATAATCAATCTTTTTAAAAGCAGGAATTTATTTATTTTTTACCTGAAGCACAATACAGGTTGGCTGGTAGAAGTCCACCACTTGCTTGATCACTGGCTGAAACAACTGCCTGTAACCTAAATCACAAAAAAAATATTAAAAACTCATTCTAATATATATAAAAAATAATAATAATTTAATAATTTAGAACACTGTAGTGACTCATTACAAAGTTTCAGGGAAATTAGACACTATGAGAAAATGGTACATCATTGAGTGTTCATGAGAAATGTTTTCTTCGGTAGACCCGTGCAATGACGTATACCAAATTTAACGCAAAAGATTTCATATGATGTCAGATAGAATGCAATTTAAAAATAAGTTTCTTAAAATCTATTTACTGATTAATTACAATACTTACATTCAGTGTATATGTTCACATATTATTATAGTGTCAGCAATGTTTATTAGTAATGCATACATCAAAGGATATGTTAAAACATAACGGTGTTTCACCATTTAGGAGTGTTAAAAAATGCTCTAAAAAGAACAGCAACATGTTTTTTTTTTTTTATATGATCTGCATGAAATTTTGGGTGTTGCTTCAATTTCTGTTCAACATGCCCACAAGCTTTCCGCAAACCACAAACTACAGTGACATGATTATGGTTACCTAGGTGAAAATGTTACAAGATGACATGTGTTCCAATTCTATAGATTTTATAGAATTTAAAAAGATGTTCCTCCCAAAACATCAACTGAAAGTGAATTGAGTTTTACAGTCTAGTGACTGAGTCAGCAAACCTACTTCTGTTTCTAAAGAGCAGATCTGCACTTAATTTTGCAGAAATGCCCACAAAAATGTTTATTTAATGTATATCCTGTCACAATATGCCTAAAACCAGCACCTCTTGGCATATTCATGCTCCTCACTCACTCAACCAAGAAAAAGAATTCATAGAAACCACAAACACACACCTTGACCAAAAAATTAATATACTAAAAACTGACACACTCTAATTTCCTTGGATCATTGATAATCAGAGAACCAGTCACAGATTCTCAGTGGGGATAAGGTCTGGACTTCCTGTGGCCAACCCATGTGTAAAAATGATGTCTCATCTCTCCCGCTCAAGCTACATATGGCACTCCTGAGCTGCCAGTAAACCAGACCCCTCTGCCCTATGCCCTGTGTCTGACTTATGATTAGAGATCTCACTGCATGGAGGCCCGTGGTCTGCGGGTGGTGACTGGGAAGGTTTCTACTTGACCATAAAGATAGATTTGGATTAAGATGATCCAGACAGCTGTTCTCTCATGATTTGTGACTACAGTTGTTCAATAGTTCAGGACTGAAAACTTTTAAAAAGGGATTATTTCCTCATTTTCTTTGTCGTCATGTTTTGTTTGTGCCTTACACATGAACTTGACTTCCTTAAGAAATAAAGAACCCTAAACTAAATGTGCACTAGTGCAAGCATGTGCAAACAGCACAAGCGAGTACACGAGACAATGGTGCCCAGTTCAGGACAGTGCAGCGCAGGCAGGTATAAATAGTTTTTAACCACAAATAGTTTTGAACCTGACCCTCCAATAACAGAAGAAGACTCAATATTAACTTAAGGTTCAGTATAACAAGAGAGGTGTTTAAGTCTTCTAACAAACAGTATGAATGCAAATCAATCCCTCCTATCTGATATCACCCAAATGCGATGGGCTACCTATTGAGTCTGGTTCCTCTCAAGAGTTTTTCCTGGTCAGCAACACCCTCGGCTTGCTTATCAAAGACAATTTAATATTTTTGTTTTATACATAATTCTTTTTCTTTTTTTTCTTTTTTTACATTCATTTAATACTCATTTCCCTAATTTTCTATTTGATTCTATAAAGCTGCTATGTGTATTGGCCACTGTTAAAAGTGTTATATAAACAACTGAAGTTAACTGAAAGTAATGACATCCACTATTGTGATTACTGATGTCATCCAATGAGAGTATTGACATTTTTTCTTTCTGCCACTATTGTACACCTAAATACTGTAAACTGCTGACTCATTTTAACAACCACCTTGTCAGCTGGAACAGTTATCAATAGAATAGTAAACATCAGCAACTTATGTTCAACGTAAATACATAACTCACTTTGGTCATCAATCCCATCTCGCAGAGGCACATTCAGGCAGTAGTAGCGGCCACTCTCAGCCCCAACTTCATACATGTCACCTGGATGATGTTTTACAAGAATTGACAAACATTTTAGTTAACATTGCACAAAGTATTACACTACGGCTCAAAAGTTTGTGATCACTTGCAAATTTTTGTTTTTGTTTAGTGATTCATTTTCTATATTCTACAACAATACTGGGGATTTCAAAACTATGAAATAAGGCAATTATGTAACAACAACAGTCAGTTGTTATTTTAAGACATGGAGGTCAGCCTTTCTGGAATAGTTCTTGAAAGAACAGTATTGTCAAGTGCATTTACAAAACCCATCAAGCACCATGATGAAGCTGGTTCTCATGAAGACCATCCCAGGAAAGCAAATACATCAACATTAACTGTTCAAAGGAGATTATTGCATATTTTGGATGCTTTCAGGATTGCTTTACAATGTAGAAAGAAATAAAAGTGAATAACGACCATGGAGTTAGAAAGTAATCCCAAACTTTTGAGAGGTAATACAAGTGTCATTACTCAGCTAGTAACATGCAGTTCCTTTTTGGCATTGATTTCATAAAACCAGCCAATTGTTTAACCATTGCAATGTGATGGTTAAATTCATTAAATAAACCTGAAGTTCACATTTATGCTAAACTGCAAGGAGTGATCCATGTAGATTGCAAAAAAAATTAGACCCATTACACCACTACTCAGAATACCAAAGGGAGACTTAAAGCAGGGGAATGTTGTGAAAAGAAACAAGTTAATAAGTCAACTACAACTGCATACAGTCTTAGATTTTTTTTTTTTTTACATTATACTCACCTGTTCCTGGAAAAAAATAGTTTCCATATTTATGGAAGGACACAGTCATGACACGATCTGTAAGATAAAAAGCTTCCTGCACCCCATCACCATGATGGATGTCAATGTCAATGTATAGCACACGTGGGTGGTACCTGTTGGTAATTGAGGACAGATGGGTAATGGACATTTGTAAATTCTATACAAATATACATTTATAACTCTTATTATAAAGCACATATTTGGTGACCAAATGTGTACTTACTTAAGCAGTTCAAGTATACTAATGACAATGTCATTCACATAACAAAATCCAGAAGCCTGGAACAGAAATTGATTAATTAAGTTACTAATCTTTAAATCACAATCTGCAGAAATGGTTTGATTCATAAAAACAACTACTCGACAGTATGAACTTACTTTTTACTGGTACTTTTTACAAATTAACATAAGTGCATGTCCAATGTACAGTTGAGTATATTGCCCATAATGAACTGTTTGCAACTTTTATAGATATAGTACAATAGTTTTTTTTTTTAATAATTTTGAAATATATTATGATTGTCTATCGAGTAAAATAAAATATTAAAAGGGCAACAAGCAACAGAGCCTCTCCTGTGATTTTATTAGTACAATGACCTGTTAATACAAAAAGTTTTTATACTAAATAATAATAATTAAAAAAATTTTTACAAGGGTAAAATCTTTCTCAGATGTGCGTAGAATGTGCGTAAGAAAATGTAAAGCAAATGCCTGTTGCTACAGCGACTGGACTATCAGTTCCCCTTTTCTTTAAGTGTCTGCATAACCACAGTTCCACCTTCTTGTTTTCAATGTTGCACAACAACCATGATCACAAATAACATTCACCTAAATAGAGTTGTTACAGATAAAAGTAACCACTACCAGAAAAGCATCTGTCTCTCAGCTCTCCATTCCTTTCTACTTCCATGAACTGTCTTTTCAGCTATTCAATTTTATTCATATTCAGTCATATGTCTCAGTATATAATACTTATAACAATGTTATAAAAGTTATAACAATCCCAGAAAGCAGCTTTTTAGAATCCCAAAATGTTTTTAAATGTATCCATAAAAATGAAGTTAGGGAGGTATGGTGATCATGAAAATCTCTGACGCAACAAGAAAAAGAAAGCTTGAGGGAAACCAGACAGGCATGGCATTAGACACGCATCCAATATCGTTGTACATGTTACAGTCCATTTACTAAATGGTGCACTAGAAAAAAAGCTGAGAAGCAGACCAGTAGATTCAGCGCAGTGAATCTAGATGCACTGGAAAAACTAAACATGCTGCCGTAACACTGGAACGCCAGTCAATGTAAAGTGACTGATATGTGTCCTTCCAGAGCTTTCTACAATTGCAGGCAAGTTTAACTGTAGTAAGACTCAGAAGGCCAGAATGTTGTAGAGATGAGAATTAAAATTTAGAGAAATGCATCTAAACTAACTGTGGTACAAGCCTAGAAAAGCATCACAAATGAAGAATGTAGACATTTGATGTGGTCATTGAAAGCAAGGGCTACGCAAACGATCTGTTTATGACTCTGTTCCAATTATTTTGCTCGTCTGAAGATCTATATACAAAGATTAGGAAATTATATCCAAAAAATTTTTACAATAGATAACAATACAATACAATAGATGGTAAATACAATATAAGGGTTGGAAAATACAACAAATGTGTATGGTTGGAGGGAATAGTGACTTTTGGTTGGAGCATGCAAATGCCAACATGTCTTATATTCATCAGAAAAAAAAGCAGCAGCATTATCTTGTTTTCTGCTACATCACTTACAGTATCTCAAGCTATGTCACTGTCAGAATAAACATTGGGCCAATATTTGGGTATACCCCTAAAAACTTACCTCAAACTTTTTTGCATGGTGTAAGCCTCCAGCCCAGTTGATAGCAATGTCACAAATCTAGAGATAGTATAGTTAAATGTTATACATTTTTAATTTGACATCCTACACAGTATATCCTACAAATAAATCATTGTGACAAACAAAAATGTTAATCAAACCTTATGGTTCAACTGAGTTGCTCCTTGTAATGAGGCACCAGTGTATCTGGAGCAAAACTCAAACAGTCCAGGAAAGACAGGACTACAAACCAAACAAATATTTAATATAATAATTTATATACATATAACACACACACACACACACACACACACACACACACACACACACACACACACACACACACACACACACTTTCTCTCTCAGGCACGCAAGCACACACCAACTGCCTGGCCAAAAAGAAGTCACCACCTAGGTTTAACTAAGCAAATAGCCTGACAGCAAGTTATTTAACCCTAACTGATGCAGTGAGTAGCTGATCGTTACTTAAACAACCATATCAGAAAAAGATCCTGTGATTAAGACAGAGTTTTCACTGTTTCACAAGGGTCAAATTATTGGACTGCATCTAACAAAGAAAACAAATAAGTAGAATGCTGAAACTACTAAAAATAGTTTAAGAGTTTAGAATAGTGGTGAACGAAGCATAGTGGTGAGCCATCATCTTTAAAGAATTAATGTGATCAGAATTTTTTTTTTTATGATAAGTGATCATTTAAACATTTGGTGAAATCAAATCGCTAAAAAAAAGGAGAACTCGGAGCTATGTTTAAAAAATGAAAGTAAAAGCATCTCCACACAAACAATGCAAAAAAAACTCAAGAAACAAACAAAAAAAATGTAGCCGTAACAAAACCACTTCTTAGTGAGACTAATTGAAAATTATTCAATTCACGAAAAAAAAACATTTTAAAAAATTGACTGTGGATCACTGGGAAAAGGCCATGTGCTCTAATGAATCCATACTGTAAAAATGAGGTCAGCTGACTACCTGAATATACTAAATGACCAGGATTTTCCATCAATGGATTTTTTTTCTTCCGTGATGGCACAGGCATATTCCAAATAGTCAAATAGTGGTTCAGGAAGTCATCATTTTCACACATGGATTAACTGGAGAAGTTAACCCATTAAGCCCATTTTGGCATGTATTTCAGACGACTTTATGCAAGAGTCCGACTCTCCATTCATCAATACAAGATCTTGGAGAGGCATTGATGTAAGTCTGGACAGAAACATATGTTGTTGCATTGCAGAAACTTATCGAAACAACACACATTCACCATGGCAATCAAAGCAAAAGGCTGTCCAATGTGTGTGATTCTTGTTTTTTTGGCCAAGCAGTGTGTATATGTACTTTCTCTCTCTTTCACTCTCTCTCTCTCTCTCTCTCTCTCACACACACACACACACACACACACACACACACACACCTAAACTAAACAAAACATAAGACCAAAAAGAAAAGCTAACAAGACCTACCAATCATCTCCTACATTAAAGGTGTTAAGGCTCTTTGTGAAGCCTTGCATGTTGTTTGGGCTGACCTTCTGTAAAAAATCTATGTAATCTTCCGAATGAAAACGGCACATATCATGCTGTGAAGCCTTGTATGGTTTGAAAACCTGTCAAAAACATCAATATTTGTACTCCTTGAGTTTATTAAAGAATATCATGTACATTTTAAATAAAAAACTACAAATGCATCTACTATACCATCATCTTCTTGTATAGCCCATAATGCAAGACTAGACTGTGAGTTAGGGATAACCTGTGGGGCTTCATTGGGTGTCCAGCACCTAATTATAGAGAGGAAATCATGAGCAGGTATAGTAGCATCTTAAGTAATTTCATAACTTACACAACATATACAGTCAAAGCCTTAAATATTAGAACTCGACAAAAGTATTTTTATTGCAACTGCCACATTGTAAGCTACTGGAGCTTTAATTGAAATGCATGAAGTTATGATGACAAAATGCGGACTTTTAACTTAAATGTGAAAGTTTTACTTCCAACGCAGGTAAACAGAGTAGAAATCACAACGTTTTATTTAAAATATATATATTTAAATATTTATGTATAGTATCTAGGTAAACACTGAAAAGACAATGCTGCATGCCGCCTTTTTAGCATCTAATGTTAAAAGTTAGCTGACACCAAAAGCAGAACCTTACCATAGTGAAAGTTTCCAACATCTGGATCATAAAAATACGCCGTCCGGTTAGTCATTGTATCACGTTAACCCGAAATCGTGCAAAAATTCAAAGCAATTTTGCACAAATAGATCCGGTTGGCACAGCTTTAAATCGTCACAAGGAGGAATACACGTCATCAACAGTAGACGAGGGTACCTGTTGTGAAACTACTGCGTTCAATTCCAAAGTGTACTTTAAAGTGTGCAGGGAATGTCGGTTAAGGGAACCTAACTCAACAAAATTCTACCATTTGGAACACCTTCCGACGTCACCAAGTAGACGTCACTTCCTCCGTGCCGTTACCCTGGTAACATAAGTACCTTTGATACTTGTTCCTACTGCTCCATTTATTTCCCGCTCCAGCAAGGCACAATGACTGATGGGAAATTTTGCATGTCCACTGGGAAGTGATGAACTAGTAAATTCAGTTAATGAGGACGGATCTATTCAGGTTTATGTGAAACATTAACCTTCTGAAAGCCATAACGTCCTCTGTGACATGCATATATATAAACATGCATAATCTATAATTATTTCGAATTTTATTTTCTTCCAAAATATTGATTAATCAATTATTAAATAAATATTCATAAAATACAGTTAATATTTATTATATTCCTATAAAGCACCTGGTTGCATCCACACACCCCAAGACTTATTTGAAGAGTCCGATTCTGCTGGCGGGGCTGTTGCCATTACACAAACAATTTTTTTTATATTGTTTTTAAAATGGTAACAGTGCTACCTGCAGAAGTGGACTATTCAAGTGTCTTGGGGTGTGTGTGCTGTGAAGATCTATATGGTTTAAAAACCTGTAAAAAAATATATATATATAAATATTTGTACTCCTTGTGCATAAGTTATATTTGTATGTAGAATATCATGTATATTTGCAGTCAGAAGGTCACTATAACTAAACAGTTACAAATGCTCGCTCATGCACAGCATTTTTGCTAACATGGCAAACAACACCTAAAACAAAGCACAATGCTCATGGCTGTAATTAATAATTTGCAATTATTGGCTTTTTATATTAGCTTCTCAGAGGTCATGTTTTTATGTGACCAACTTTTACTATAAATTGACTATTCATGATCAAAGTAATTAAAGGGCTTGGTCGGTGCTTGCACAGGTAGTTCCGTCACAGGCATTCTCAACCAATGTAAGAGTAGGAAGCATCCTTACAGCCAATAGGCTAACTGTTATCTCTCCTATTCTTCTGCTCTCTCCTCTTTCCTCTCATCTCCTCTTCTTTCTCTCTCTCCTTCTTCCTTTTTACCCTTTCCCTGTCTCTCTCTGTCGAGCTATACATGTCGCTCCTGAGCTGCGAGTGATCCAGACCCCCTCTGCCCTCTGGACCTGTTTGACTCGTCCTGGTGTCCCGCTTTTGGTTGGAGCTCTCGTCGCATGGATGCCCTTTGTGATCTGCCTTGGATGTGTGTGGTGACTGGGGACGGTTCCACTTTACCACGAAGACGGTCCTGGCCTCGGCTGATGCAGACACCTGTTCTCTGAGGGCTTGTGACTGCACTCACTCAATAGTTCAGGACGGGAGTTTCCTACAGTCTACCTGAGCCTCCCATAATGAACTGAACTCCATACTAACAACATCTCTCATATAACACATCTCCTGTTATACTGAACTTCCAGCCTCTGGATCACTCAAATGAGGATAGGTACTCTGTTGAGTCTGGTTCCTCTCAAGGTTTCTTCCAACTGCAATCTCAGGGAGTTTTTCCTTGCCACTGTCGCCGTCATCCTCGGCTTGCTCATCAGGGACAAACTGATCATTTTGATTCAGACACTTTCACATTTCATACAAACTTCAGTAATTGTTTTGATTGTGTAAAGCTGCTTTGCAACAATGTCAATTGTTAAAAGCGCTATACAAATAAAATTAATTGAATTGAATTAGCCACTGTGCTTTGATTTAGGTGCTGTTTGCTATGTTAGCAAAAATGCTGTGTTTGAATATGTTCTCAGGTCCACTGTACTACCTTAGGGTGCAAACACTACTCTTCTAGCTGTATGTATTTCTGTGTGAGTGAAACCGCTAATTAATAGAATAATTTTATTGTAGATAAAACTAGATTAACAAAGTACTCTGTTAGGTTTTGAAGATTTACATAATTCAGAGAGAAAACTCTTACACAAACAGAACCAGCACTTTGATTGGCCATTTCAATTCCCCAAATTAAACCTGACTGAAAACCTTCATGTATTTTTTTGTTTTCTACACCTGAAGAAAGAACAAACCAATTAAAGTCTAAAATCACAGTCAAATAAATTTGAAGAAACAGTGGGCTTGTACAGACAGATATTACTACAGACCAGAGACTGCTTATGACTGATTATAATTAACTATCAAATCAGAAACATGACTGTTTGGATAAAAATTGAAAAAATATAATACCAAATAAATAAAATAAATAAAAGCAATACTCATGTTTTGAAATAATATTATAATGATTTATTTTCAAATAAGAACAAATAATGACATGTACAGTAACCTGAATACAGAGCAAAAAATAAATAAACAAAGATGTGGCTCCTACTTTAACATATAATACTTTACATATGGCTAAGTGAAAATCAAACACATGGTGAGGAATGAGGAAATTGCTTCCTTAATTAGTTGTCCCTCTGTGAAAAAATGGTGGGCAATCAAAATTCTTATCTATGCCTACATTATTAAATAAATAAAGAAATAAAGTTTAAGTAGTAAATAATTATACAGTATATTTTTATAATTTAGATTACCTTAGAGCAGTGTTCCATTTACCAATGTGTTGGCTGTGAGATATCATATATAACAAATAAATAAAAAGTTAACTTTAAAGTTTGTAATTAGGTTTAAAATTTCCCTACATAAATTTTGATAGACAAATTACATTTAAAAGTTACCAAAGTAAAAACAAAACAAAGCCATGGGATTTTAGCAACGTGATCTTCTTCATCTAACTTTGTCTTGTGTGTTGATCAAAGTTGTGATTAAAGGTTTGGGTGGCCGCAGAAGATTTTTACATTTCAAAATGGGCCATAGCCTTGTTAAGTTTGGCAATGGCTGCCCTAGAGTTTTCCTTTCTGCAAAGTTGGAGTGCTGTTAAATTCTTGGTTCACTGTTCTGATGTAATCCCAAATGTGGTGCTGAGATCTTGGGGTCCTACACATTTTTTGGTTATTGGCCACAAGATCCTAATAGAAATAAAAACAAGAAAATTATACCAGACAGACATATGCACAGTTCCAATAGGTAAATATTATAGGTAAATATTATAGACAAGGCAAGCTTATTTATATGCCACATTGTCACTACTTGTGTGAAGCGATTCAAAGTGATTTGCATAGCAAAATGCAAAATAAAATATACCATGTTTATATTTTAGTACAGATTAGCATTTTTAATTTGTAAATTAAACATTAGCTGAATGTTGTTTCATAATTAATTATTAGATCTTATTTTATTTAAACATTTGAATAAACAATTTAGCTTTGGTCATGATCATTTTCTCCATAATAATATTCTTATTAATCGTTAAAAACTAAACCTGAGCATTCCAAAACGTGACTCTTTCTGTTCATCTTCATATAACTGTAACTATTTGTGAACATAAAAGCATTACTTGAAACTAAATTTCATTACCTTTATTCTTTCAAGGATTCGACATATTTTGTGTGTCTTTGGGTCCGAACTATTGCAAACCAAGTTTAGTTTGCGTAGTCCATCTTCAATAACCTGATCAGGGCAGTTCTTTTAAAAATGGGGAAAAAGTATTTTAGGGTGTAATATGTACAGTATATGGTCATATATATACATAATCACTGCATTTTAATTATAGTCTAATATTATAAGATAAAATATATACAGTATATTATATATTTTATAGACAAAAGAGCTCTTACCATTGTTTGGGAAAAGTGAAGACACTGGCATTCAGATTTCTATAGTCATAAAAAAAGAGCAAATCTCCATAACTCTAGACTTCTCCAGGCCATTTGAACACACAGACTAACTATTAATTGTGACTATCACGACATGCCCCGCAAGTTATTTAAGGACAGTCACAATGTAGAAGCTAAATTAAAACTGACTCAAAGCCTTGCATTCTACAAATTACTTTGTAAGTGTTTTTCTCCAATAGGAATTAGATGCACAAAATGCATGACATTACAAAGAATATGATCGGAAGGAAGTCACTGCAATGCATGAGCGTGATACTTATCTACTATCAGATAAGAGCTGTTTAAAAAGCCATAATAACGCAATGGCTCAGCTTTTCAAATCAGACAAAATCATTTTGAAAAAAGTTGGACATTTTTTTTATTGTTGGATTATTTTTTATTGAAACATTTCAATTTGACTGATTTAGAGATTGTACTTACCTGTGCCTCTTGGCAGTTAATTGGACAGTGCTATTAAGGACAAATGCAATAAAATGTTAAGCTTCTTTAACTTGTGACAATAATAATATGCCATTATAAAGCAAGTGTGTGACTTACCTGGTATAATTCTTTAAGGTCTTTAAAGTCTATGTCAAACTCTGTTAGTGGAAAAAAGTGACAATATGCAATCAACGACAACAGAAAGGTTAAGCCTAAAACAGCTTTCATTGTTCCTTCAGTGGCTCGAGTTCTATTGACCCTGTGTTTTATCAGCTCAGTGAGGCAGCTTTTAAATCTTCCAAATAGAAATTCCATGGGAGAGGGAAATTCCTTTTACTGTTTATTGCACTATAGTTATGTCTCATAATATACCCACAAAAACGCATTTTTTTTACCCAAGTGGTAAGGAAAGCTTTTACAATGCTATTTACACCCAAGTTAACCACTTATCTTATTATTATCTCCTACCTTGAATCACCCAACTGCGATGTCAGCTGCATCATAATGATGCTATTATTTCCACATCTCCAATGGGGATCTATTTGACATTTCATGTATTATGTTTACAATGAATCAGCACTTAGGTGAATGAATAATTACTTAAAGGAAAGGTCTTGCACGGAACCCCAGTCAGATTAAGCCAATCAGTATCTAAACTTCTGAATAACTCTGAATGATAAGTTTCTTTCAAAGATCATTTGAAATTACATTACCAGGGTTAAGGTTTTCCATCCAGGATAAAAGTCGTACTGAACATCAATGACTAAAAAAATATGCATTAAGTGTCTTTATGATATTACTACTCTTAAATATTTTTATTTTGTATAAATAATGGATTTCTTTAATAATACAGCACTGCAAAACTGTAAGCATACAAACACAAAATACAATATTATTATTAGACTTTCTTTTGCTGATTTCAAACTTTTCACTTTTTATTTTATTGGTAGACATTTTTTCCCTTTTTTGTGGCTTTATTACGATGAGCATATAAAGACCCCAACTGCTCAATTATCATTTTAAGATAATTTTAAATTGCTTTTAACTTGTGCTTGAGATGTTCAAAATAAAGACATATTTCAGTTTAGTCTCACTACTGTATGTCATATAGTGTATAACTCGCTATATATAATAACACACCTATAATATATAAGATAACTATATAAAGGTTTTTCCCAGGTTTATATACATTTGCTTCAGTGATCAGTTTATTTATAATGCATTTTTATAGCAGTCTAAAATCTGTAAATTCTTTACACTAATGACACACTGTGGTTCATGGATGCAAAGTTCTAAATATATCACACATACCTGGGACCACTTTGTGTGAGCTTACAGTTTAACCGCATACTAGTAATGGATCAGTTTTGTTCCATATCTCTGGTGGACATCTTTTTTTCTAAGAAAGACAGGGAAAGTCCCTTGCTTACGAAGTAGAAAGGCTATTCAGTGGGATTTCTCTGTAATGACTAAGCAGTGGAGATGCCCTGCATCAGGTGGCAGGTTATAAATGTTTTTAGTTGTAGTTGATATTGATTGCCACAAAACAAAGAATCATAAGTGCATTTTTAATGTATTTAAAGTTCACAATTTTCAACAAAGAACCACTCAAATAGACCAAATAATATTTTTTAAGATGAATCAGAATAATTGGTGTGGGTCAAAGATAGGGGGAAAAAAACCTGTGAAAGATGCGCAGGAAAGTAGGGTGTTAATAGAGGGAGTTAAATGTGAATGCAAACGCAGTTAGTAGTTTTATTTAAAAACATTGGCAAACATGGCATAGAAGTTTGTATGCTGCTGCAATCAAAGTTTCTGGTAGACCCAACGCTGATGCAATAATGTGATGTGTGGTTGGATTTTATTTTATTGGCTGTCATCTTTTTATCCCAGAGGTTAAAGTGTATTTAGTACATAGCTTTCAAAAAGAAACTGCTAGTTAATCCTGAGTTATTAGTTGATAAAATTATTATTTTAGGATGTAATATGTAAATAGTCATTTATCATAAAAAATAAATAAATAAATGGTGGCTCTGTTGGAAGCTTCTCACCTTCCATGTAGAAAGTCTGGTCACAGCCAATGGCCAATTATCCTTATTGCCTGTGATAAAAGCCCCAAAAATGGGCATTAATTGAAAGGGCATTAATTTTGCAGATCAGGTGGCAGGGGCAATAATAATATTAAGTACATTCATTTAACACATATCTAATAAATTTTAGAAAAAAATAAGCATTTGAAAATGTCCTAAAATATTTTAGCAAGACAAAGAGTTTTTAGCTTTTCCAGACTGGCGAGAAGTAACAACTACCAAAACCAATTTGAGTGCTTCAGAACACAAAACTGTTAAACATTCTGCTTTTATAGAAGTGCCCACACTTCTTGATGATTAACTACTCTTCTGTATGTCATTAATAAAAACCTGCCTACTAATTGCTCTCTTATTGATTGTGGAAGTTTTAATTACTAAGTATTCATTTTAAAAAACAAAAAACATTTTTTGTAATTTTAATTTTTGTTGTTGTTATTGTTGTTTATAGTTGGTGTGGACCCCTCAACTAATATCTAAACCTAATTAATAAAAATAAAAAAACATGCACAAAAAAACATTCTTGAATTAACACATCCCAGAGTGTTAATTCACTCAGTGTATACATAGGTCCAGTTGGACTCAAATGAACTCTAAAATTGTTCAATTACCACTGGGGATTTTTCTGTGTAGAACTGAAAGAGGGTGTACTTTTTTTAACATGACTGTATGCTGTGTCTATCTATGTGCATTTTTCCAACCGAATTTGGGGAGAAAAACAATGATAGAAAAGATAAAATACACCTCAGTCTTGTTCATTATACCCACAACTGTCATTTGCACCTCCTCACACACTTCTCACTTCTCACTGTTGTGTCAACCATGTTCATATGTAATTGAAGATACAGTTCTTCACTTGTGTCCCAAAATATAAATATATATTTATAGTTGTTTACCTTCTTTTTTCTCATTAAGATACACTCTGAACCCCATAATCACAAACTGAAAACAGAATTTTATAAATGTTTGCAAGTGAATTAAAAAAGAAAATCTGATGGCTCCATCCAACCTGCCTGACCTTGAGATAATTTGCAACAAAAATGGCAGAAAATTCCCCAATTCAGGTGTTTGGATAAGCCATTCTAACACATGAATATGCTATGATCTAAACCATTCCATTGTACTGTAGCTCTAGCTGTATATTTAGGGTAATTGTCTTGCTGGAAGGTGAACAGGCTCCCAATTTGCTGTGTCTCCCACATGGCTTTTCGCAAACTGGACTTTTATTCAACAATATCTTTCTTCTTGAAACTTTTCTATAAGGGCCAGATTTGTTGAGTGCACAACTAATAGTTTTTCTGTGGCCAGATTCTCTTATTTGATAGAGAATGGACCTCTTGGCTGCTTCCCTCTTTTTTGTCCATGCGTGTAGTGACTGGGGACGGTTCCACTTTACCTTGAAAACAGTCCTGGCCTTGGGTGATACAGACAGCTCTTCTGCTAACTGCAGTCAGGACTGGAGTTTCCTACAGTCTGCCTGACTAAGTAGGTGACTTTTGAATACAACTGGTTTGGCTGGATTTTGAAAGAGCTCTGGTTATAGGAAACCCTATACTGAAGCATGTGAAATTAGCCAGGCCTTCAACTGCAGCATCTGCACCAGTTTGTTGTTTTCTAGGAATCAGGATGCAGACATAGCCAATAATCTGCAGGTACGATCTTAGGAAAGCAAAGGTTTACATAATTCTAAAATTCAGATAAAAAAAAAAAAAAAAAAAAATATATATATATATATATATATATATATATATATATATATATATATATACAAACTAGTGGTGCCATTGAATGTTTGGCATGTTGCATTATTTTTGGGGGCACATATAAACATCCTCCACAAAGCTGTCAAATAGATGCCATCAAATCCTGAGTTGAAGTCAATAGGTACTTTCTTCCATCGCTTGGTAAATGGTCATGATTTAAATACAGCAGCCCCTATTTTCCCTAAATTCATCTTGTTCTTCTCAGCTGGTTTGCTCACAATATCTCCGTAGTCTGGATTGAATAACCTTCAGGTTTGCTGATAATAGAAAAAAAAAGGTTGGTCAAGTGTTCATTTTTGTATTTTTGACTGTCACTCATCTTTAAAATTGGCACAGCAGTGGCTTTTTCCATATTGATGGAATAAAGTGCAGGAGAATGTGGAGTCTGTGTAGCAAGACATAGTGAGTTGTGTCTGAGGAGCACTTTTCCAGTGCTGTTTGTGTTCAGCTGGGGTGATCTTATGAAGGTTTAATCTGCTTTCTTGATGTTTGTGTCAACTTTTTTGTGTCACTCAGTCTTTTGAGGGTGTGGGACAGGTTTTGGTATTACTGTATGGATGACAGCCCTCTCTATTCAGCTATAATATATAAAAATGTATAGTGAGACCTCTTTATTTTTTAAAATAAATTAATAAGTAGTAGTAATTTATTTATTTGTTTAAAATGTTAGTGCATATTAATGTCGACAATATCAGTATAAAGGTGCCTAAGTAAACACTATAAACAGTTTAATCTCTCAAATTGTCAGATCATTGGTAAGCACATGTCTAAACTGATTTTGTCAATTCTTTTAAGTTTGTTGTAAACATTTTATTCGTCACATGCATAGCCATACACGGTATGATAACCTAAAAAGAAGGGTTCCTCTGCAAGAATGAATTGCACCAGGGAGTACAATTAATTAAAAAATAGAATATTTAAATAGAGAAATCAGAATTTGACACAAGGAAATTATACAAATATAGAAAACTGTAAGCTGAAAATATAGGATAAGTAAAGTCAGGATACCTGCAAGTCAGTTAGGTGATCGCATCACCCTCTGTGGAGCTTGTCTGTCCTGCATGGTGCTGTTCCCAAACCAGGTTGTGATGTTTCCCATCAGGGTGCTCTCAATGGTGCAGGAGTAAAATTCCCTAAGCACCTTGGAGGGCAGTCTAAAGTCTCTCAAGGTGGTAGAGATGCTGCCACTCCCTTTTCACCACTGTGATTATGTGACAGGACAATGACAGGTCCTGTGAGATGTGGACACCAAGTTACCAGAAGTTCTCCACTCTCACCACTGGGCTCTTGTTGATGACAGAGCACTGGTAATTCTTCTCCTGCTTTGTACTGACGTCCACTATCAGTGCTATTATACTTAAGTCGGTAGTGGTCACACTACTGAGTCATATGTGTACAATGAGTTCAGTAGGCGGGCTCAGGACCAGTGTTGGGTGTAACGCAAAGTACAAAGGCCCGGTATTTAAGTACTCAGATATTTATTTATATTATCAAAAATGTAATCTGTTATTTCGACAATTTATGTAATCCGTGAGCCAGACACCAGTGATTCCGTTGTGTGTGTGTGTGTGTGTGTGTGTGTGTGTGTGTGTGTGTGTGTGTGTGTGTGTGTGTGTGTGTGTGTGTGTGTGTGTGTGTGTGTGTAAAAGTCGTCATACAAACCATGCCCTCACTCCCGAACCTGCCCCCCCCCCTCCCACTGTCATTCCTGCTGTTAGTAGTTAACAGATTATGGGCCAAACTTTGCTGATTGATGATGGTAGAATAATTATAAAGGTCTTGACTAAAACAACATGCATGAGGGATCACAAAGGAGTTTTCATTCTCTGCAATGGAAAAGTACTCTAACTAGTCACTTTTATCACAAGGTAATTCTGTAATGTAACTGGTTACTTTTCAATGACAGTAATTTTGTAATGTAATTAGTTACTTTAAAAAGTATCATCCCCCAACACTGCTCAGGACACAACCCTGGGAGTCTCCAGTGCTGACAGCGAGGGAGGCTGAGACATGTCTGTCCATCTGTACTGCTTGTGGTCTGGAAGTTTAAGAGTTGGAGATCCACTGACACAAAGATTGCTCCTGTGAAGGGAATTATAGTATTAAATGATAAACTGAAAAATTTCAACATAATTAACATAATTCCTATTGTCCAGGTGAGCTGGTCTCTGCCTGACCAGAATGGTAGTGGTGACTCACGAGAATGAATGCAGTGGTGATGCAGGAGCAGCTACAGGAGGCTAACAAAAACTTTAACCAGATCATGGCCTTAGCCACTTTTCACCTCTGATTCTAGCATGTGTGGCACCCTGAGCAAACTTCCTTTTATCATCCTGCAGAAGAAGAAGAAGAATAAGAAGAGAATTTTTTAATTTATCCAATATTTAGAACAGGAACCAAATGAACATCCTAGATAGAACAGTGATGATAGTGGTTGGGCTTATTATAAAGTATCTTATTGTAAAGTGTATCTATGTATTTTCTTTTATATGTAGACTCTAGTCTGGTTCCAACAAGTTAGACAGTAGCTAAAATGTAAAAGGATGATTGCCTGCATGTACCCTTTAACTTTTCCTCAGGTTGAGAAGAGTCTGTGCTGAGTGAAATATTACAAATTACATACATACTCTTTTACCACTATGCAAATTTACAGAGGATGCAGTTAACCATTCTGAGATACCCGACATAGCATCTCTTGATTTTGCAGCCACGTCCTGTTTCCTCTGTGAGCAGAACAGCTTTATCAGCATACATTTATGTCTGCACTTCAGGACAAATAAATGTATTTCATTTATATAAACATTGAACAGCTAGGGTCCTAATATTGAAGCTTAGGAGACTGTGATGTTATACTTCAGAATACCAAATAAATCTTCTAAGCAGAACCTTTTGACTGCAGTATTCAAAAATCTTTTTTTACATAGAAGTATTTAATGTTAATGTTAATTGTCTGCTTACATACACAATAAGGTAATTCTTTTCCATCAAAGCCCCAAGACAGCATGGCTCCCAGCCCCATTCCCAAAATTGAAGTCAGCTTTTCTGCTTGGTTTTACTGAATGTTATTTTACTGCATTATTACATCCTACCTGCTCTGATTGACATTTCCAAGTGAGCTCAGAAAGTGGGTACAGAGGAACAGTTAGTTACCTAAGCCCCAGCATTATCCAGCCAGTCCACAGAACAAGCAATGCTTGTTTTTTTTGTTTGTTTTTTTTTGGTCAAGGGACATGGGCAGTCTTAGATGGCTTCAACCTTTCTTTCTTGAGGTTTGAGTAGTAATTCAATACCCTTGTGAGGTGTTCAGCCTAAGTGTGGAAGTATATTTAATTAAATACAATTTTATTTAATTTATATAGCACTTTCAACAATGGACACTATTAAAAAGCAGCTTTATAGAATTTTAAATATTTTTTAGTTATAGAGTTGTAGAGCTAAAATGAAGAACAAGCTGGAGGCAATCGTGCCGAGGTGTCAGGGATAATCCCCGGAGCACTTTTATGTTTTGGACTTTTATTTTGACTTTGTCTTTTGTCTATTTAGGATCAAATGTATTGTAAAATTTTGGATTAGAACTTCCTGAAGATGGGTTGTGAATGACCCAAATGGCAATGACCCAAAGCATACTGCCTAGGCAACAAAAGATGCAAAAGAAGAAGCACATTAAGTCATGGAGTGGCCTTGCTAGTCTCCAGACCTTAATCCTACAGTCAATTTATTGAGGGAGCTGAAACTTCAAGTTGCCAAGCAACAGGCAAGATACCTTAAGGATTTAGAAAAAAATCTGTAAAGAAGAGTGGACCAAAATCCCTCCTGAGATGTGTATCAACCTGGTAATCAATCATGTCTTACCTCTGTTATTGCCAACAAGGGTTTCTTCCTCAAGTACTAAGTCATGTTTCACTTGGGGATCAAATAATTATTTTCCTCATTGAACTGAAAATAAATTTATAACCTTTGTATGATGTGTTTTTTTCTGGATTTTTGGTTGATATTCTGTCTCTATCATTTACAATAAAACTATAATAAAAATCATAGGCAAAATGACAAAATCTGCAGGGAATCAAATAATTCTTTTTCTCACTGTGCCAAGTTGTGTGCGGTTCAGTTGATTCGCTTTGGCGACTCCTCAAACGATCCTCATTAGCGTGCATGTTAACGATGCTCATGTCACTTTACATGTAAGGAATCTAGAAAATCTGAAAGTTTTACTATATTAATACAATTACAAAAGAAAACTAGCTTTGTTAAAATATTATCTTTTTGAGACACTGTAAATGCAGTATCGCACAAAAGTGAATACACCCTCACAAAAGAGAGTACACCCGTTACATTTCACATATACTAGAGACATGAAAATTGGATATGCTTAGTAGAGTAGTAGAGTAGTCAATAGCAGCACAGATTTACTGTCCTCTAACAATAACTCAACATGCATGCATGAGTGCACTCTAAGTGAACATGACAAAACTATGTCCAAAATGTCATTTTTTGCATGAGCACCATTGTTATCTAGCATGGCCTTAATCCTCCTGGGCAGGGAATTTACCAGAGCTGCACATGTTCTTTCTGGGATCCTCTTCCATTCCTCCATAATGATATCATGGAGCTGCTGGATGTTACACACATGGCACTTTGCCACCTTATGCTTGAGGATGCCCCACAGGTACTCAATAGGGTTCAGGTCTGGAGACATACTTGGCCACCGACAAACACTTGAACATGATAAATAGAACCATATCCAAGTTTCATTTCAATAGTATTGTCCTTTGAAAATATGTACTAGAATGTCAGCTAAAATTCAAGGTGTACTCACTTTTTATTTCAGCTTTCATTTTGATGATGATGATTATTTTTTTATAAATGCATTGTGTTTGAATTATGTATTTTTTTTGTGGGTGTATATATTTGCGGAAAAATGTGATGTAAACATCATTAACGCCGTAAACATTGTAATGAGCATGAGTGGAAAAGACTGTTCATTTGTTTTTTCATATTGCTAAGAAAGACATGCTGCACATGAATTGCAGTAAGTAAGAGAATGAGAGAGAGAAAGCATACTGATTTATCTTTCCTTATCCAAAGTGAAACCATCAATTTTCTTAGGAGACGGGGCTTTACATTTAACTTCACGTTATAGGGAGTTCGGAGTTGGCAAACAGGTGCCCATTTAAAAATGAGCAAATTAGCTAACAGCTAACACGCTTCCACTGACTGTCCTACGGTACAGTTAGACTTCGGCGTCTTCTGTCAGTGTACAGTATATTACATCACCTGTGTGCTGAAGATGTCACTATACAAAAATGCAAGGCTTAGGCAGCTAATTGAAGTCAGAATGTTCCATTTCTGAGACTGGGCCGCTGTGTATTTTGACCCAGTTCCAGTTGCAAGTGTGGATAAAATGGGAAGGTTGGATCAGGCAGGGCACTGCCTGATAATAAAATTACAGTGACTTGTTACTGTATGTCCTTTAAGGTCAGTTTGTTTATTTTCAAGTATTAAAACAAATACACTTTTTTTATTTAGTTTGTTTTGGCATGAAAATCACAGACCGAAGGTTTTTATCTTGTAGTTAAAATTTCTTCTAAAGCACCTGTAAACTTTGTAATGTAAAAAGTTGGAGCTGTTTAGGTTCACCTGAAACAATTTGCAGGAAAACAGTCCCATTTCTTTTGCAATAACTTGGACGTATTTAAGATCTTTCTGACACTTAAATGTAATTTGCTTTAATGCAAGAATTGCTTTGGAAGCAATTAACTAAAGGATCAGAAATAATTTGAAATTAAATAATTTTTTAGATAGTGGAAATTTCTATTTTTATTTTCATGAGCTGCAATCCTTAATCCTTAATAGCACTTGTTAAAGTAGTAAATGACCTTCTATTGGCCTCTGATCAGGGTTGCGTCACTATGCTTGTGTTACTCAACCTCAGTGCAGCTTTTGACACCAATGATCATAGTATTCTCCTTCACAGATGTAAATGTAAAAAAAATGTAGTAGAAATTAAGGGAACGTCCCTCTTCTGGCTCAGATCCTAATTGAATGATCATTATCACTATGTATATTTAAATAGTGATTATTCTGCATGGTCTTAAGTGGAATTTGGTGTTCCACATGGTTCAATTTTAGGCCAACTGCTTTTTTCTCTTTACATGCTTCCTCTGGGCAACATAATTTGTAAGCATTGTTAGTTTTCATTGTTATGCTAATGACACACAGTTATAAACCAGATGAGAAAGAACAACTAAATAAAGTTGAGCAAAGTGTCAAGGATATAAGAGACTGGATGTTAATTAACTTCCTTCTGCTTAATCCTGATAAGACAGAAGTTCTAGTCATAGGACCACATGCAACTAGAAGCAAGAATTTTGATCGCACTGTTTAGGTGGCCATTCTGCTCCATAAAGTGCAACAGTAAAAGACCTTGGTGTGATTATAGATTCCTGCCTTTCATTTGAAGAACATGTAGATAATATCACCAGGATAGCATTCTTTCACCTCAGAAATATTGCCAAGATAAGAAATATATTGTCACTGAACGATGCAGAAAAACTAGTTCATGCTTTTATCACCTCTAGGTTGGACTATTGTAACGCCTTACTGTCTGGTTATTCAACTAGGTGCATAAATAAGCTTCAGTTAGTCCAGAATGCAGCAGCAAGGGTCCTTACTAGAACCAAAAGATATGAGCACATCACCCCTATATTATTTTCACTGCATTGACTCCCTGTGAAACTTCACGTCAATTTTAAAATACTACTTTTGACATATAAAGCATTAAATGGTCTCGGTCCGCAGTATCTGAGTGAACTGCTATTTTCTTACGATCTACCACGCCTACTTCGATCAAAAAATGCAGGCTGCTTGTCAGTACCATGTATTATGAAAACTACAGCAGGGGGCAGAGCTTTTTCTTACAAAGCCCCAAAGTTATGGAATAGTCTTCCAGGTAATGTTCGGAACTCAGACACAGTTAATAGAAACAGGAAATAGATTTGTATAAGGTAAAGGAGCAGATCTCTCTCTCTCTCTCTCTCTCTCTCTCTCTCCCCCTGTCTCTCTGACTCATCCTGGGGTCTGCTTCTGGTGGGAGATCGTGTCGCATAGATCCCCCATGTGGTCTGCCTGGGATGTGTATGGTGTCTGGTAACGGTTCCACTTTACTACATAGACAGTCTTGGCCTTGGCTGATGCAAACAGCTCTTCATTAAGGAATAGATCGGGACTAGAGGTTCCTACAGTCTATCTGAGTCTCCATATTAACTTATATCAACTGTTACAAACAATGGGAAGTGTCGTCAGGTCGCCATGGTGACGGTAGTTAGGGGTCATGTTTATTTTCCAATTGCGCTCTGACGTCTTGCTATATAAAGCCGATTTTACTCTGTGAGCGCTCCTGTTGAGTTTTACTCTGCGATCATTCCTACTGTGATTTTTCCCGGAATTATTTCTACTGAAACTTTCTGCGACTCTTCTACTGAGATTTTACTGAACCATTACAGCATCTAGAGCACTTCTGCATCCACTGTGTTTGAGATGCAACCCTTAACTGCGATCAGTGTTGTAGTAAAAAAAAAAAAAAAAACGAGTTTTGTTTGCCGTCTCTCTCTCTTTCTGGCACAAGCCGTTTTAAAACAAGATACTAATCAGGAAAATAAGTAGGGGTAGATAAAATAAAGGGTAGAAATAAAGCACAAATAGCTAGGTTTCTAAATATTTTTATTTATTTATTTCATATTTATTTGTTAGTTTGTTTATTTTTAAATATTGTCAGCTGCAGTTTCTCACTGCAGAAAACAACAATAGTGTTAAAATCAGGACAAACACTTACAGTCGCATTAAATGTGTCTTAACCCATTTATTAATGTAAGCAGTTCAGCTGTGATTGTAAACCGAATAGGAAAGAAATTAGCGTTCAAGCAAGGTTTAGGCAGCGAATTAAATGTAGACCGCTATTTCTCAGACTAGGCTGCCATGCATAAAATAACACAATTGAGCAAGCATAAGATGCGACACATAAACATAATTTTTTTATTTTACTAAGCTACAAGCAGGGGAGTGTTAGCTCTAAGTGGTTTGTTTGGGGATCTGAAGATCCAGTTTAGAGCCCCGCCATTGGTGGGATGCCAGAGCCAACCAATAAACTTCACTTTTTCAATTGCCCTGTATGAAATCTTTTGTGTTTTGTTAGTTCTTGAAGGATCAGAAGCTCCCAAGAGCATTGTTTTTTCTCCCTTCTTTGTAATGACGTGGGTCGCACGAGGGGCAGAGCAGCGCATAAACTGTTCAGAACGGGCAGATCCTCAGGCTGCTACCACGCGGAGTTCTGAACAGGCAAAGGCGCGGCAATTTATACACACGGTTGCCAGGCAATGCCGCCGTCAGGCAATCAGCCTGAACAAGCCGCGCCTGAAGGTGTGTCTATATTAGGGTGCTGATAGCTCTGCACTTCGTGCGATCATTTAGGTTGCACCGGTAAGGTATCAGGGCCAAGATAAAGACAAATAGAAAGAAAGAAAAGAAAAGAAAGAAAGAAAATAAGATAAAAGACAAGCGGACGGAAAGTAAAGAGACCGAGGCAAAGCACCAGCCTCTGCCTCCCTAAGATGCCGGCGAAAGTGATAGAGAGAGAGAAAGAGAGTTCAGCATGTGCGCTAAGTTTCAGTTAATGTGCTCAAAGACACAGACCCCTCGCTCTCCCATAAATCCTCGGTAAGGGCATAAGCCCTGAGAGCATATAATTTTTGTTTTATTTTCCAGAGCCCCGTCCATTCTCACGTACTGTAGATGGCCTGGAAGTGGTAGGCCTGGAAGTGGCCAAAGGAACCCTGATACTAGAGCCTCAGATGATTACATTATATATATGGTTTTGTGAATGACCCCTACACAGGAATAAGACCAGGTAATAGCATGGTGAGGTTCACGCTCCTCAATTATGTAGCGCTCTTGAAGTGTATGGCACTGTTATACCTCCATACTACAGTCATCACAGGGCAAAACACAGAGCAAGTCAGTAGGTACTGCACAGTATATTGCACAGGTTATTGCACAGTAGGTACGGGTTTGTTGGACTTGGTCTGTGATACATAGACTCACTTCCCATACTTCCGAGGGCATGTAGACTATGGATTAATTGCAAAGTCTAACATTCATAGTGCAAAATAAAATTTTACTGTTTTCAAACAAAATATATTTTCCAAATTTGTATTTGTCTTCCACTTTCTTGCCAAAAAATTCCGAGACCAAAAACAGTGATATGATCTCAACCGTGAGCTTTGTGATCCATTGCACCCCTACTTTGCAAAAGAGAGAGCAACCATTTTTAAAGAAAACAAAGGATTTTTATTATTAACATCAAGACCCTGTTTTATAGATCTTTTATTATAATATAATATAATATAATATAATATAATATAATATAATATAATATAATATAATATAATATAATATAATATATATTCGTTTAACTTGCATAACAATTGCATGGTTTGGCAGCACTTACCCACTGTTACTGTGACACCTGTGCCATCCCGGTCCCAGGGGATAAGATCGGCCGGATTGCTGAGCCGCCGCTTTGTCTCCCCCTAGTGTGTCTGTGTGTACATGTGTCACATTAATAGGAAATGGAATTCACCTGTGTCTCCCCTGTGTTATCTTATTTATACCAGTCGACCCCGTACGTCCCTGTCCATCCACCGTTGTGTAAGTCTGAAAGAACGTGTGTTTGTAATGACAACCACTTCCGTGTGTTTTCTCCCCAGGAGTGAGTGGAATCTGCAGTGCCGGGCCCATCGTGCTACATAGACCACAGCCAAGGTCAAGGCTGAGAAGTCTCAGTCCTTTTTGTTTACCTTTGTCTTTCAGTTCATTTGGTAAGCACGCCCACCTGCAGATCCTGCCTGGACGTTCACAGTGAACATTTCCTTTTGTTTCTTTGAGTTTGCATTTTTTTGGTTGGGAGCTTTTGAAACTGTAAATAAAGACTGCAAAACTATATCCTGCACTTGTGTCTGCCTCTGATTACGGGAATCATGGCAGTTACTGCTTTTTTTATGTGTACATTTTGCTCAGATAACTCTTGGTCATAGTGATCCCTGGCATTAAAAAATACTCAGGATCTTCTATGCTGCTGCTTTTTGTTCCAATTTTTGTAATTGAATTTTATTTAATAATTAATTGAATTTTTCTTTTTTTTATTAATTCCAATTAATAAAAGTCTCTAAAGCAGAGGTAGGCAAGTTTGGTCCTAGAGAGCAGCGGTGAAAAAAATACCCCACCTGCCTGAACCCTTGATTAGCTTGTTCAGGTGTGTTTGATTAGGGTTGGAACTGAACTCTCTATGACCGAACCTGCCTACCTGGATTTTTTTTCAGTATGGTATTTATTAATGGATAATCCACTAATTTGCTAGGGAATTTTCTATATTTAACAGTCTGTGCATGTAAAAGCAAGTACACATTTTTGATTTTACTCCTTTAGGTCCACACAGTCCAGACAGAATTTAAGTTTGACACTGCTGCACCACTAAATTAAAAGCGTGTTATTAATAAATTGTTCGTTTTGTAGTCTATTGGGAGATAAGAAAAGGTAAAAATGAGCAAGTTAATGTAGCGAATGGCCAACAGACTTTCACATTCTCTCCTGTGGGCAAAGCAAAACTTTGGCATCTTCTGTCAGTGTACATTATGTCCTCTATGCAGTGAGGACGTCACAACCTTTTCGAAGACACTGCAAAGAAAAGGTCAGTATCTCCGACTAGCTACCACAACATTTTTGCCAAGGCTTTGGCAGCTAATTATTTGAGAGACATAATCTAGGTTACACTGGGACAACATCAGTGATGATGCAACCCAAGGATCAGCCCTTTTAAACCAAAGACTTTTTAATCCAGCCTTTTTTTCTCTGCGGTGTCATGGATTGGATGACGATCCTCTTGGCTCCTCCTTTTGGAATTAGCGTCATGCAAAGCCTCTACAACTATCTCCGTTGGGCTTATAGAAGGTCCTCCTCTTTTTATTCTGTATTCCTCCTCCACTTCCTGGTACTTAGCTCGTTATCTCTCGTTGGATTCCTCAATAACCTCTTCCCCAGGCACCATGAGTTGCCGCATGATCAAGCTTCAGAGGTGTAGGGATGAGCAGACCCCAAAGAGAGTAAACAATTGATCACATTCCAGAACCTCTTCCCCAGACATCATGGTGCCACCCAATAACCTTATCTCATTTGTGAACATAAAGGAGAGGTTGTAAAACTAAGCTGCAGGAAACTTAACCAGGCATGGGACAGGAAGTCTGCTGGGCCTGAAGCCGCACTAAAGCCAGATGGCTCAAACTAGACCCAAAACCATGGCGTAAATTGGCGATCCTGTAAACAAAGCAGACAGTTTTACAGCTTCACCCTGAGTTGGGGGGGAACCATCAAGTCATACTTTGACCCTAGGATGCAGGCCTTTCAACGAACAGGCATATGGCAGAGACACTATTTTAAACAATCTTTAAAGTGTGCCAGTAGGGCAAAATGCTAGATACATACAGTATACTCAGTATGTTTTATATCTGTGTGTTATGTTTGATTATTCTGCATAACTTTAAAGGTATTATCAGCATTTTCTATTAAACAAAGCTATAAATGAGTGTGTAAGATAGGGGATGTGTGGTATCAATCAAGAGCTTATTTTATTCAAAGAACAGTGGTGTACACGGAAAATTTGTTGCATGAACAAGAGCTCATGTAAAATTACTTTATAAAAGGTAATTAAAAGTGTAATCTGCACCACATGACAGCCGTAAACCCGGCCTAATGTATGCACAAAAGGGGGAACCAAGTGAGGTGTGGCTAAGCCACAACCACATACGATTGGACCAATCATCCGTGGGACGGACTGACACAAACGGTCAAAACTCAGTGTCCGGACTCGTCCAAGCATGTTCTACATCGTCGTCCACGTCTTCGTCATGGCCATATGAAGGAAGCAAGTTCGCCGCTCGGGCTTCCGCCTTTGCGGGCGCTAAACCTACGCTGATGTCATCCGCTCTTCGAGAACGCTCAACGAGACTTCGTGCCAGAACTGCAACTAAGAAACCCACAGAAGAAGTTCCAGAGCGCGCCATCAGTAACCAGGCAACCAAGCCTCATCGAAGGGCTTACCCGAAAGACGTCATTTCAACCACAGAGCTCCAACCAATCAGCAACGCAGTGATTCCCTTCACTGGAGGTGAACCACAAGATGAGAGCAAAACGTAACGCAAGTATACAAACAAAGCTGCATACATTGCTGAAAAATGGTGCTCGTTTCATACCTAAAACCGTAAGATTAAACCCAAGACTCTGCTCTTGTGACTTTCTGGTCTAGTAAACAGTACTAGGTGAACTTCATTAACTTTCATCCTACAAACTGTTGGTATGTTTGTGTGTGTGTGTGTGTGTGTGTGTGTGTGTGTAACAAACGAATATCCAAAGAATTTAAATAACAAAACTAAATTTCAACCCATTAAGACAGAAAAAATCATGAACTCACTGAAGACAAATTGCGAGGCGCTCAGCCGGCTCAATAGCGTGCCAATAATTGGTGTCCTGCCTCGCAATTCGCGGCCCCACTTTTGACAGCATGCTGTTAAACTGGTCCCTGAAGTAGCGCTGGAAGTAGCGCTGGAACCGGCCGCAGCTTCTGAACCAGCCGGTGATTTTCCCCAAGCCGCTGACGGGCTAGTAGAATATCATGTACCCACAACGATCTCCGACGTCTTCTCCGCAGATAAAGCAATGCCACCCCAAACGCAACAATTTTATCTTCCATCGTGATGTGATTTTTATGGAAACACTGTTTTTTATGGAAACTTTTCCCGCTGGAACACCTTTTTTTCAGTGGGAATGCAATTCATTTGCTCAAAATAGACATACTTGACCAATTTGACCAATTGCATTAAACTTGCACTTTAAATAGCCTAGGAGAGTTTGTAGTTAGAATTAATGTTATTAATGTTGTTTTAATTAAAGACAAGGTCTAGTAAGTGATTCTAATAATGTTATATAGAAGAAGAAATATAATATAATAATAAAAAAATATTAAATTAGACTAGCAATTCACAATGAACAGAAGCCACACCATACAAATGGCTTATAATTTTTTTTATTTCTACAATACAGTTCTTTCTATCAATCAATTTCTTGTTTTCTTCCACATTTTGGTCAGTCTCCACACGATCAACAAGCTTGATTGCTTTGCGGCCCCTTTAAATACAAGAAAGGCATTCTATCTACGTCAGAGCGGCAACAAGCAGCGCCGAGCGGCGACAGGCGTCGGCGGCAGGGCGTCGAGAGCAAAATTTGACGCTCTTGCCGCGTTCGGTGTGAACGCAGGGTAACTGCTAATCACTCTACTCTGTTTTACCCACTCACACATCCAGTTCTATTAAACTACAGTATCTGGTGTACAGCGATTATAGGACACCATACTCAAAGTTATTCATGTGTAACTACTGAATTACGTTCAGCCATCCCACGTACATCTACACCCACATATGATGGGGAAACACGATATCCTGCAATCCATGATATACTGTATGGTTATCCATGTTAAAACAGACATGCATACAGTAATTGGCACAGCACATATTATAATAGTATTTTACATTAAATAGTGTATCTGAATGATTCTTTTTCTTTAATTTCACAAAGTATGAAAGCTTGAAATTTATTACCTTAACTGAGAGAATTGATTTCCCGGAGTCTTGTTTAAATAACAGTGTTTAAAAAAAACATCTTGTATTACCTAAGCAGACATGTCTCTGGGTCAATTTCAGACATCCATGATACTTCCACAGCCAGTAGGGAGGGGGAACCGATTTACCTGATGGCCAGGAAAATATGTTCTCAACACTTCAATTTGAAAGACAGTCATTTTTGAAACATTATTTTATTGTGTGTGTATGTATATGTGTGTATATATACACAAATATGTACAGTCTTATGCAAAAGTTTTAACACCCCTTGATAGATATGATATCACAATTATTATTATTTTTTTATTTAAATGATGTTAACTCAGCCCCCCCGAAATGGAAATGAATTGAACAAAGATAAAAAATGTGGCTGATTGATGTTTATATATATGATACCCTTGCGAGGATAAAAATAGGCATGCAAATGTGCCAAATGTTTTCCATGCCTTCCCAATGTTCATTGAAAATGTGTCCCTCATCAAGGTTGATCGTATCCAGAAATATTTTCTGAACCGAGTTTGGAATCAATAGTTAAAAAGGTGATTTTATGTTATGGACATGATTCTTAATCATCCTTGTGGTGCCATCCATATTATATTACAATAATTAGAGATAAATTATACATTGTCTCTCATTCTGATCCATGTCCATCTTTCTTTCTCCTGATTATATTAGCTCTTGTTATGTTCCCTACTCCCTCTGTTTTTGTACTTTCAGCTTCTTATTAGGAGTTGTGTCAGTGAATCATCTGAGTGACACATTTCTTTATGCCACAGGTTTTATGCCTGATGCCCTTCCTGATGCAAACCCTTTTTTATCCAGTCCTAGGACTGCCACTGAGAGTGCACTTCAATGCCATTGTCTGTGTACGGGTCATTGGCTGGGACAAAAACCCTGGTTTCCTCCTGTCAGGCAAGAAACCTACAGTACTACTGAGATACCAAAGTGTAAAAATCAACCCCTCCCAAAAGTTGTTTTGAATACCCACCAGTTTGCATGTTTAGAATGTTTAGGATTCTTGTACTGCAGACTGGAGTGTATAGTACAGTAATCAAGATGCTATTTGTGCAATGTCTAGTAAAAAATTCAACATGAATCAACACATGTAACAATTATAACAAGGTTGCATAAGCTTGCATGTGTGTATGTATCTCTTTTTTGACTTTTTCCCACCATTTATTAGCTACAGGTCAAATTGACCTGAATTCTAAATAAAGGATGCAAATAGATATGTCATTAAAGTATTTGCGTTGAGTTTAATCATACACAAGAAACAATGGATGGTTCTTGTGTGTAATTGAGTTTAACTATACACAAGGATTGTACCTTGTTTCTTGTGTACAATTAAACTCAATGCAAATACTTTAATGTCACTGTAAAGAATTCCATTGATTTCTATCTGTTGATAAACCTGTACCTGGCATGCCTGACAAGCATTGGCAGATTGCGAGTATAAATGAGTAGTGGTCTATTTTTCCCAGCTCATCAAACATTTTCGCTGGATTATTGCAGGCGAGGCATAAATGCAGAACCTAAGACTTTTAATGAAAAATAATGATACTAAACTTTGGCAACAAAACAAAGAAGAGCAACTAGAAAATTTTAGATGCTAGAACAGATGCATGACAGACCAACAGAATAAGACTAGGGCTATTTATGCGCCTGCAGTATCTCACAAAAGTCCCCCCTCACATTTCAGCAACCACTTTATTATATGTTCTCAAGGGACAATACTATAGTAATGAAAATTGGATATACTTTAGAGTAGTCAATGTGCAGCTTGTATAGCAGTGCAGATTTACTGTTCTCTAACAATACCTCAACATACAGACTTTATTGTATAAATAACTGCCAAAGAAAATGAGTATACCCTAATTGAACATGTAAAAACTGTGTCCAAAAAGTCAATATTTTGTGTCAGCACCATTGTTATCTAGCACGGCCTTAATCCTTCTGGGCATGGAATTGTTGCTGGCTGCACATGTTGTTGCTGGGATCCTCCCCATTCCTCCATAATGAAATCACAGAGCTGCTGGATGTTAGACACATGGTAAAGAGCACAGATAACAACTTCCTTTAGCTAGCTAGTTTAGTCAAACATTACAATTATTTTATGAGAGTTGTTTACATTCATTATCTATTAAATAATTATCACCATTTAGCTCAAGATGCGTTCCGTTTAAGGTTTTACATTTTACATTTCATAAAAGATTATGTCTTTAAGTTAATATGGAGTCCAGATCGTTATTAGATGCTCAGGTAGAATATAGAAAATTCCAGTCCTGACTATGGAGCAACTGCAGTCACAAGTCCTCAGAGAACAGCTATCTGCATCTCCTGAGGCCAGGACCGTCTTCATGGTAAAGTGGAATTATTAGTCACCACACATCCCAGGCAGAACACATGGGGCCTCCATGCTATGAGATCTCCAATCAGGGAAGGTAACAGTTAGGTTGTTATGGTCTCAGTCATATAATGTATAAGGTGAAATGTATATTTAGTGCAGCGTGCAAACAGGACTAACTATGACAGCATAACTAAAAGGGAGAGTCAGAAGGAAACACAGACATGAGGGCTCCCTGGGATGTAAAGCAATAAGTCACTCTACTGTCAACAAACGTGAGTGATCAATGCGAGTGGGGAAGGCAGCATCCAAACATATGTTATGTATACTCTAGGTCTCCCAGATCTACGCCTATACTGTACCTAAGGCACATCTATTAAACAGAAAGGCCATCCAGAGTTACAATGTGATCAAAAAGCTCACTTCTAGCTGCATGTGATCTTAGTACCTGAATTTTTGTCTTGTCAAAATTAAGCAGAAGAAAGTTAATATCCAGTGTCTTATGCCTTTCACACATTGCTTTATTAAGCAGGCTTTTCTCATCTGGCTTTGTTGAGACATATAACTGGGTGTCATCAGCATTACATCTGTTGCATAGAGTGACAACTAATATCATTCTTATAAATTATGTTGCTCGGAAGCATGTAAAAGAAAAAACAGTTGGCCAAAAACCGAACCCTGTGGAACATCAAACTTTCCTTGAGAACATGCAGAATAGTCACCATTTAAATCTACAAACTGATAATGATCAGTCAAATAGGATCTAAGCCAGGAGAGGGTTGTTCTTTTGATTCCTACTACCTTTTCTAATCTGTGAAGAAGAATATTATGATCAATGGGGTCGAAAGATGCACTAAGGTCAAGTAACACAAGCATAGTGACGCAACCCTGATTTAGGCCAATAGGAGGTAATTTACTACAAATACTGTCTCTGTGATGTGATGAGGCCTATATCCTGACTGATACAGTTCATATGTTATTCCTATGTAGATATAAACTACATATAACTACTGGCTATTATCTTTTCCAGGATCTTAGAGATAAAGGGGAGGTACTGTACTTTCTATTCTTTGTTCAAATATTTTAATTTAAAATTGTAAAAAATTTCTCTGTTTCACATTTAATTATAGACCAATGAACCTGCATTTACAAACTGCTCTGCATTTACAGGTAGGGTACAATACGGTATAGTTGGGAGACATGGAAGGTAAGGATGGTAAGGTAAGGGGAGCAAGAGTCTGACGGCACATGGATTTATTAACATGGTGAAGCAACAGATGAAGTGGGGTGAGAGTTGGCATTAGGAAAGATTCTTAGACGGATGTCCTTGGTAATGAGCATAACTATGTGACCTATACGATATTTACGGGCTTTAGAGATGACAATTAGCTTGTCTTTTCTATGTCTTGGTGGACTATTGCAGTGTTCTTCTCACTTGTGACCATGTCTGTTTGCTACAGCGAATGAGGTGTTAAGTGGATGGGACATGTACCTCATCCTCCTGTGCTGGGAAAAATGGTGGCTGTTAGCCCAAATAGCACTGAAATGAAGACATACCTGTGGATGTCGATGGCTGGGAGTTATGGACATACTCGACCTTGGTGAAAACTTCTTATCATTTTGATTCATACACATTGCATACAGACTTACTTCTTTTTATTGTGTAAAGCTGCTTTGCTTTTGTTAAAAGCGCTATATAAATAAAATTGACTTGACTTGACTTGACTTGGTGGTGATATCTCGAGCACTTATGTCTCCTGGGATAGGCTCCAGGCATCCTGCAACCCTGCACTATAGATGATTAATTAATTAATTATTGTTGTTTTCCTGTCAATTTCATCCACACTCCAGTGAAAATAAATAAATAATAAGAAGAAAGATAAAAAAAAAAAAAAAAGGAGCAGAGAAATGGAAAAGTTGTATTGTGGGTTCCCTAATAAGGCTAATAGGGGAAATTTATGGTGGTACTTGGTCCAGATAAATGATAATATAAAAGTAGAAAAGCCTGATAAGAATGAAAATAAATAAAGGAATCATTTTGTCAGCTAAAAAGTCTGTCCCTAAGAGTAAAGCAATTAACTATAGAAATAAGGCATTTACAGTGGTGAAAAGGGAGCATAATTTTCAGCATTTCAGGATTAGAGTAGGCAGTGGTGTAGTGGTTAGCACTGTCACCTTGCACCTCGAGGGTCTAGGTTCGATTCCTGGGCATGCTCGATTCCCGTCTCTGTGTGCATGAAGTTTGCATGTTCTCCCCGTGCTTGGTGGGTTTCCTACGTGTACTCCAGGTCCCTCCTACAGTCCAAAGACATGTAGATTAATTGGCATTCCCAAATTGCCTGTAGTGTGTGAATGAGTGTGAGGGTGTGCCCTATGATGGACTGGCACCCTGTCCAGGAGGTACCCTGACTCGTGCCCTAAGCCTCCTGTGGTAGGCTCCATGCCTGTATTCAGGCCGCGACCCTGAATACAGGATAAAGCGATATAGATAATGAGTGAGGGTGAATTAGAGTATAAGCAGACTTATAAGTATAAGGATGGCAAAAAGAATGTACTGGAGGACATCTGACACTAACGGAAATACTGCTCTATCGGGAAACTTCTTAAACAAGGAACCTCTTTAATGACAGTTGCACAAGCAAGAGACGTGCACAAACTCTCTAACAGAATCACTTCTTTCTGGCCAAGAGAAACTGTATTTTCAACATGGAACCGCACACATGGATGTTCAAGTGATGCATGCGCACTGTGCATGGGAGACGATTACCCATAATCCAATAGCGTGCGAGAGAAGAACATGTAGTGATCATGTGACGCTCGGCAGAAAGCGCATTCGTACTACTCATATATCAAGACCCCACTTGTTTATTAAGTTAAAATTTATTTTTAATTTTTGCTCCTCTTGCAAAATGCTTGCCAAGTTACTCGCAATCCACTGTACCTTAGATACCTCTTGCTGCTGTTCTCTACCTCTCAGACTACTGAAATAAACCCTTAAATATTATTGAAACAAAAACTGATACACTTAAAAAAAAATGCTGGGTTGTTTCTGCAAACACATTGTTGGGTTGTTTATGCTGGGTCAAAATTCTGGGTTATTTCGGGTACTTTAAACACATTGTTGGGTTGGGTAATGCTGGGTCAAATGAGATATAGTGGGTCATTTACAAATGAACACCTGGTTGGGTTATTTTGACCCAACAACTGGTTTATTCTTTATTTTCCCCAAACGGCAGCCTGCAAAGTGTTTGTAATATTACTGTTATTGTGTCACAAAGTGTAGTTTTAAGAGTCGTTTAAGCGAGAATGTATGTGTGTACAGCTCAAAACATCAATCAGTTATTAAAGATAGCGTCTATTTAAAAAATTGCCCCAGCGATTTCGGAGCTCCAGGCAATCCTACGGTGCTGCACGCTCATGTAGCCGCCCAACATAGCTTTATCTTGGCAGGAACTTCTGAAAGCTACCGCTGGTTGTGGTGTCTCTGCAGTGATTAAAACAGCGAATTTATTTCATTTTGGGTATTTCAACAGGTATTCTTTGATATAATACGGTTATGGTATAATACAGTATATTGCGGCTGTGAGAAGCATCCTGTACGCTGCGTTCTATTTACACTATACCCGGTGTCCTCAAACCCTCGAGTGTGCACTTCCAAGTCAAGTCCGTTTTTGCGGTCTTAGAATTGAGACACAGCATGAGGAACTTTCTGGATTCTTCACTTCTGAAGCGAGGGGTACGCCACTTACTGTAAGCTGGCAGTATTTTATGGTAAGTTTTAATGAATTTTTACCTAAATTTTAAATGTTGTAGTTGTGGTAGGAGCAAGCTCGTTTTCATGTTTATTCGCTTTTCCACCTTTTTAGTCGCACTTTGATATGGGGTTGAGAGGAGTTCATGTTTTTATATTCTGTGCCAGTAGTCAGCTATGGTGTATTTTATGATAAAAGCGCGTTTGTAGCACACACAAAAAAATTAAAATTAAAAATTTTACTAAATGTAATCTTAAATTTTAGGTAAATTACTAGTAATCTTTGCTAAAGTTGTGTGTGTGGAAAGTCTTTTGGCATATCTTATAATATTTAATAGGTGTCAGAAGAAGCGATTGGAGTACGTTTAATGACATATCTTAATATGTCTTCTGTTTCTGTCTGTTAAAAAAAAAAAAAAAACCTGGTTCTGTTATTTTGACCCAGCAGTTGGTTTATTCTTTGGAGAACTTTCGGGATTCTTCATTTCTGACTGGATCATGCTCAGAGCACAGTATATTATGGTAAGTTAATGTAAATTTTGACTTTTTTTTTAGTAACTTGTGGTAGGAGCAAGCATATTTTATTGTTTAAAATAAATGCTTTGATATTAATATTGTGTGGGATTAATATTGTTTTCACATTCTGTTTTGTTATGCAAAAAATTAGAAAGCGTCATCGTTAAGTCGTAGTTTAAAACTAGCTTTTTCTTTATCCTTATGAAATATTTTCACCATTAAATATCATATTCATCTAGTGTTTGTTGAGAATTTGAAAAGGGGTGAATGTTTTGTATTAAATCCAGATGGAGCGCCGTATCTTGCTATCCCTCACATGTTAAATAGTGAGGTAAATTAGTCAGAAATATACACTAAATTCATGTTCACGTTATGTATTTTTGTGTATTGACAAGAAAAATTTTTTTTGCATTAAATGCATATGTAGCTATACATTCTTAACAAAAATGCTCAACGTAAATGTTATTTATATTGCAACACTAAGTGATGCTGTATAATCCATAGGTGGACCAACATGATGAGGATGATATCTGCAAAATATGGAGATGACTGGAGCATTGTTCCATGTTTTGTTCCTTGGGGATGAGACAAGAGGGACCTGACAGACCATTTCCATTGTTGGAGGCAATGTTATTGATACAGAGTCTTTGGCGAAGGCTATTGATGTTTGTTTTAAAGTTTTTAAAGTTTAAAAACTTTAAAAAGTTTAAAGTTTTTTTTTTTTTTGTCATTGATGTTAAGCAGTGTCTTCTCACCTGGGAGTTTCTCACATTTAATCAATAATATTTTTTAAAAGTTTTATCATTTTTGTTTTTAATGTCATTTTTTAAGGAAATGAAATAGTAATAGTAAAATTACGGATAGTTAAAATATTAACATGGGAAATGTTTGTGTCATTTGGGCATTATAAGATTTGTATTGAAAACTATATAAAAAGTTTTTAAACATTGTATTAAATGCAAAGAAATGACTTACAGGGGCGTCTTGTTTTTGTTTTACAGAGTGTTTATGTTACAGTACATTTATTTTATATTTAACAAATGGTCACCTTGAGATTATATGGTTTTGTCTGATCTTTTTTCTCAAAATTAAGTTATACACATTTTCTTATTCTGTGATAATCTATTTACATTATGTGAAGATGTGTACATTTTGTGTCTTTTTTTGAAAATAAAAAAATCAAATGGAATATGTCAACCCAGCAAGAGTGTTAATTTTACCCACTGGTTGGGTCTAATAAAATAACCCAGCACTTTAACATTTAACCCAGCAAGAGTATCAATTTAATCCACTGGTTAGGTCAGATGAACAACCCAGAATTCTGGGATAAATGGTACAACCCAGCACTTGGGTCAAAAAACCCAGCGCGCGTTCTGTCCAATAGTGACCCAGCGGCTGGGTTATGGTTGAAATGTTTTTTAACCTAGCAGTTTTTAGAGTGTGCCATTACAAAATGTATGCTATTAAAATTTTATGAATCTATAAGAGGTGTATTTTTTATTTATTTATTCCCAGCTCAGCCAGGTTGCCATTGTTGGGTGTTTGAGCAAGGCCCTTAACCCTAACTGCTCCAGGGGCGCTGTACCATGGCTGACCATGCGCTCTGACTCCAGTTATGCTGGGATATGTGAAGAAGGAATTTCACTGTGCCGTAATGTACTGTATATGTGACAAAATAAAGACTTTATTTTAAACATATTTTTAATTAAATTAAAATATCACATAAATTACAAATTCTTATTAAGTCCTTATTAATACTGTGTACTGTTGGCAATATGGTATATCTTTGAGATTGGAAGGAAAAAAAGGAAAGGTTTAAAAGGAACTAATTATTAATGAGAGGAATATTGTATGTGACGGTCCAATAGGTGGCGGTATTACAACGGAAAGGATGTCAACCGCCTTTAAATAATGAAGAAGAAGTAGTATTTGTGCTACGTTCGGTTCTACTGTGAGCTGTCCGGATAACCGCTGGTTTTCCATGTCTGCACTACCCTAAATTATTTACTACGATATCAGCACAGCCAGATACGTTTCCTGATTAAAAATTACACGTTCGATAAAACTACTGTATTAACGTTTATTATGTGATGCGGCTTGATTTGTGAGATAGGTTTTTGTTGTTGGGCGGCAAACGCTGAATATCAAACGAACATCGAACGGCAAACGAACTTTACCGCAGTACAAAACAATTATACTTTAACGCTGCTTCTATAGTTATCATCAACCAAAATGAAATATGCTTTGCGTATAATGACAATGGGATTTATCATGTGTTTGAGTGTGCTTCTTACCTTTGCCGACACTGAAAAGGTGAGTATCACATTAGTGTATTTGTGTAAACGTACTGTATACACTGCCTTAAAATTCCCGCAAGTTAGTGCGACCTAAAAGCTGTATAGCGTGGACGTCATCACAGGTTTTTAAAAGTGATGCTAAACTGCACGAACCAAACCTGTCAGAACGAGTAGTTTGTTGATCCCTCGTCCAATTTGTCTCCATCTGACATTGGGGGGGGCAACTTCTTACAAGAGTGTTAAGAGTGTAGACGGCACTTGTTTTATTTTTTTCATTGAGTGCGATAAATGTTTTTGGTTGAAATTTTTTTTTTTTTTATCATATGAGAGAATTATGATCTCAATTCCCATGGGGAAGAACCACGATTCACAATTTTGGCAAGAATCGTGCAGCTCGTTCTCGTGTATATACACAGCTCGTGTATATACGTGTGTCTGTCTCTTTCAGTCTCTCTCCATCTGTTGGTATGTGTCTGCGTGTATGGCTTTGAATGCATGTGAGTGCATGCTTGTCTTATAAGCTCTGCAAAGCATTGTTTCTCAATGGTCCTCACTGAAAACACAAAATAATTATACTTTTACGTGGTAAAACGACACGTGCAAATCTTTGCCCATCCCACTAGTTTTGTTTAGAGACTGGTCTTGAAGAGGAGGCGACAGTAAAATGTGAAATATGCAGATATTTTGTAATAGTGGGAGTTTGGTAACCATGACTGCTCTTTTAGACTTTAGACTTAAGTTTAAGTTTTTTTTTGGATATTCATGTCACAAAAGCTGTGTGCAGTTTTTTAATGCATTACGTATGTGTTTTCTATAGGAGTAGCTTTTACATATATAAAATAATAATAATCTAATAATCTTCAACATCACAATTATTTGCAATGTTTTGTGTCACAAGAAAGTCTTCAGTACAGATTAGGTTGTTGTAGTAATGCAGATCATGAAGTTCAGTATACTTCTCAGTTCAGTATTACCAAAGTAACATCCAAAGAAAATAATGAACCTGCGACTGAACCTGTGATTAGTAGTGTATAGTTGAACAGCAAACATGTTTAACTACATCTCCACCTTTCTAAGTGTACATATTAAATGGTATTGTTGTTTAGCCCATAATTCAGGTTCAAATACCACCACCTAGCCATAACGGGTAACATAACATTACATAATTGGTCCACATGCTGTCTGACTACTCTGCCTTCCGCCAGCATCATTTTATATGAGACTGGTCCCGTCACCGTCTGTATTCAGTCCATCTTGGCCCATGATCAAAATTCCTAGTTAGTATGGGATCACCCTCTTCAAAACTGCGTTCCTTTGCTTTGGGTTCCTGATTTTTTTGGGACTTTTCATTTCAGGTCAAATGCAGGGTGCAGCGAAATTTCCATCCCACTTACATTTTCTTCTGGTGAAAAATCTGTCGGTCCTCTGTAGCTGAATAATACCTTGGCCACTTTGGCTTTCGGTGATCAGTCTGGAAATTTTCACAATTCGCTTTTATCTCCTGCTCTTCCAAGCCATTGTAAGAGGTCTGATAAAGCTCAGAAGTAACCTGAAGTATTCCTTTTCTCTTAGGAGCTCCTCAAATTGAATGTGCATTAGTGAAGATGAAAAACATTTTAACATGAAAGGCCCAGCATATTCAACATGCAGTCTTGTCCAAAGTCTGTCTGGCCAGTCCCAGGTATAAAATGCAGCCAGTGAAGCCACTCTGTATATCAAAACACTTGTATATCAATGCAAATTTCCCTGTAAGAAATAATGGACACACTGTTGATTCATTCCTCAACCCAAAAATATTAATATAAAAATAATTAATACAAAATATAAAGTAAAAATAAAAAACACATTAACCAGCCCTTTAGTTCTCCCTGAGATGGAGCTTGGGTGACGCGTATCCATAATCCAGCCGTGTGAGATAGAGAAGTATCATTGGCGCAGTTGTGATCATGTGATGCTCGGCAGACAAAGTGCATACATACTACTCGTATGTCAAGACCACACTGGTTTATCAAGTAGAAATTAATTTTAAAAAATTTGCTCGTCTTGCAGACCAAGTTACACTGTTTTCCACATCTTGATCTAGTCTTAGCCACCACACATAACTTTGTATCTCCTCTCTTCTCAGACATAAGCTATAGGCCTGTGGAGTCTACTTTGTATCCCTGGAATGTCACTTGGCCTCCCATGAAATTTTTAGTTGATCCTGGTCACTTGGCCGCTTATTAAAATGTAATCCAGGTAAATTGTCACATGTGGAATAGCCTGCAGAACTGGACTGAAATATAGCAAGATGTGACCTCCAAAGGAAAAATCTAATAAGTGAATAAGTCATGTCAAGCTTGAGAAAAATGCAACAAGTTAGATATGAGATTGAGTTCAGATTGTTTCAATTGATTGATTCAAATTGTTCTCTCATAGCATCTGGTGAGTTCTACTTTCACTAGTGGTAAGTCCTTTATAGATTTCTTCTTAACAACAACTGTACTAGACCCTATTATCGCCACCTTTTGTTCAGTGTATGTTTTAGCTTTATGGGGCATTTCTGCAGCTCTGTCACCAGTTCCCAGCTTTTTAAAATCGGATTCATTCATTACAGTTACCACGCAACCTGTGGCCACCTTTAACTGTGTCCCATTTGCTGTCAATATCATGGTGAGAGATTATACTTTTGGAAGTTCTTTTCTTCACTCTCACTGATATTTGGTCTTGTCCATTTTTTCTTGTCTTCTGTCTTTCCTCACAATTTAACTGTAAAGCTTTTCTGGCAAACGTTCAGAGTATGTCCCTCCTCACAGATAGAGAGGTTTCTAAAAAATGAGCTTGCAGTTCCTGCTCCAGTGAGGTTCAAAGAATGAAGGAAAAAGTGATAAACCATTGATAACTTGCCACTTACCCCATTCATACTGTAGTTCCTTTTGAGCTGAGCAGTTTTGCTCCCTGCATTTTGAAATTGTAATAAAAATAGTTAAATTCCTTTAGTTCAATTCAATTAAATTTTATTTGTATAGCGTTTTAACAGTTGTCATTGTAGCAAAGCAGCTTTACACAATCAAAAGAATTATTTAAGTTTGTATGGAATGTGAATGTGTATGAATCAAAATGGTCAGATAGTCCCTGATGAGCAAGCCAAGGGCGACAGTAGCACGGAAAAATTCCCTGAGATCACAATAGGAAGAAACCTTGAGAGGAACCAGACTCATCAGGGAACCCATCCTCATTTGGGTGAAACAGAAAGCAGGAACTGATCTGCATTCATACTGTGACAGGCGGTTCAGTATAGCAGTTGTTAACAGATGTTGATTGATGTTAATATGGAGTCCAGGTAGTTATTGGATGCCCAGGTAGACTTGTAGGAAATTCCAGTCCTGAACTATCGAGCAACTGCAGCCAAGTCCTCAGAGAAACAGCTTTCAACATCAGTCGAGGCCAGAACCGTCTTCATAGTACAGTGAAACCGTTCCCAGACACTGGACGCAACCCAAAGAGACACACAGGGCATTCATGTGGCGAGATCTCCAACCAGAAGCGGGGCACCAGGATGAGTCAGGCAGGTCCAGAGGGCAGAGGGAGTCTGGATCAATGGCAGGTCAGGAACGACGTGTAGCTCGACAGAGAGAGGGAAAGAGAGAGAGGGGGAGAGCAGAAGAGGAGCGATAACAGTTGGGTATGGTTACAGTCACATAATGTATAAGGTGTTAACGAGTGCTGTCTCTGTGCTGTGATGATGCCTAAATCCTGACTGATACAGTTCATGTATGCTATTTCTATGTAGATATGAGCATAGCTGCTCCACTACTATCTTTCCAGAATCTTAGCGATAAAGGGGAGGTTTGATATCGGCCTGTAATTGGACAGCTGACAGGGGTTGAGATCAGACTTCTTAATTATCGGTTTAATAACTGCTAATTTAAAAGCTTTTGGAACATACCCAATGCTGAGTGAAGAATTTATTATTTTCAACAGGGGTTCTGTTATTTCTGGCACTGTCAGTTTGAGAAAATGTGTCGGTATAAGATCTAATATACAGGTTGATGAATTTGCAGAAGAGATGAGTGAAATTAGTTAATTTTCTTCAAAGAGAGTCAAGTATTCTAGATTCCGATCTGACATGGTTAGTTTACCATCTGCGTCAATTACATTGTCTGGTTTCAAAGCCTCAATTTTATTATTAAAAAAGTTCATGAAGCCCTCACTACTGCACAATGTTGTTGTGAAGATTTCTGCAGTGGTCTTATTTCTGGTTAATTTAGCTACGGTATTAAATAAAAATCTAGGATTATTTTTGTTATTTTGTATAACCTTCCATCGTGGCTTGTGTCAACACTGATCATGCTTTGACATAATATATTATATTAATTAATAATATAATATACACTGATGATAAATTTATGGAGCCAGATGAAAAAAAACATTTATACGAGATGAGCATTGTATTGAAGCAAGACTTGGTACTGGTATTGGTAGCGGGACATTCCTAGTTATACACAGTTTATGCAAAAGTTTAGGCACCCCTTGATTAATCAAATTATTTATTTATTTATTTATTTATTTTTGAAAAGCTGTTAACACAGTCTCTCTTGGAAATTAAAAAAGCACAATATTTTTCATCAAACACTGGTGCATAGTTACTTTTCATGTCATTGAAGATAAAAAAATAAAAACATTATTGTGGCACTGTGCAAAAGTTTGGGCACCCCATAATCAGTACTTAGTAACACCTCCTCTGGCAGATATCACAACTTGAAAACGCTTTTTACTGTATAGCCAGCTAAAAGTCTTTCAATTCCTGTAGTTGTGATTTTCTCCCATTCTTCCTTGCAAAAGGCTTCTAGTTCTGTCTAAATCAGGGGACTGTGATGGCCATTCCAAAACCTTCAGCTTGCGTTTCTTGAGGTGTTCCATAGTAGATTTCAAGGTATGTTTAGGATCATTTTCCTGTTGTAGAAGCCATCTTTACAGCTTCAGCTTTTTTACAGATGGTGTGATGTTTGCTTCCAGAATTTGCTGGTATTTGCTTGGTGTTTCCTGGTTACATTGCATAGCTTACTAGCTGCAACACAACCCCAAAGCATGATGGATCCACCCCCTATAGTTGGCAAGGTGTTCTTTTCATGAAATGCTGCTCCTTTTTTTCTCCAAACATGCTTTTGCTGATTGTGGCCAAAAATATAAATTCTAACTTCATCATGTTGCATACTTCTGACATTGGCCTTTATGATGGGGACGCAGGTAAGGTTTTCTTCTGCAGACTCTTCCATGAAGGTTTTGTCTGTGCAAGCATTGCTGCACAGTAGAATGGTGCCACCACCAGCCCGGAGTCTGCTAAATCTTTCAAATGGGGGTTTAGATTTGTCTTTCTGACCAGCATACGAGCAGTTCTTTCCAAGAGTTTTGTTGGTCTTCCAGATCTCATCTTGACCTCCACAGTTCCCCTGAACTGCCATCTCTTAATTACTTTCTCACTGTGGAAACTGACAACGCTTTGCTATCTTCTTGTAGCCTTCTCCTGCATTGTGGGCACCATGGTTGTTGAGTGTCCCCAAGAGTGTGCACAAAGTGTAAAAGTTTTTGTACAGTTTTGAAATTGGCATTTACTAATGACAGCTGTTGCCATGCATCAGGTCTAACGAGCTGATTAAGGTCTAAAACCTTGTAAAAAGAATCTCTGGAACTCTTAGTGACCAAACTTTTGCACAGTGCCATAATAATGTTTTTTTTATTATTTTTTTTATTATTATTATTTTATTTATTTATTTATTTGTAAAATATTGTAATTATTGTGGATGGTAACCATTGGCATGAGTGATTGCCATATTATTGTACAGTCTGTTGTTTTATTTATTACATTTTGATTACATTACATTACATATTTATCCTATACATTGTGCAGTTTCCTGTAGCTCTTACAGTTAAGGATGACTTGAATGATTTTAAGAAGACAAAGGAAGACCATGAGCCTGAGCCTAAGGATTTGGATGCATTTGAACCGAACACCAGGTGGCAGACTCTCAAACCAGGTCAGAGGTCTCTCTCTCTCTCACTCTCACTCTCCTTTGCTCTCATTATTTTAATGTATTCTTCTTTTATTATTTGTTGTTTTTGCGCGTGCATGAAATGACTGACTATTTTAATAGTGACTATCTTTTGGTGAATGATGCAAGTCAACAGGTTTTTGTGACTGGAAAAATTACCGATTATGCATGTCATACTTATTTTTTTATAACATGGCAACCAACAAAGTACAAGTAACAACAATTATAAATGTATACACAGTAATAACCATATTAACTAAAACTTTGTTAAAGCACCTTTCTTTATAACACACGACTTGGTACACCACTGTTGCAAGATGTAAGCCCTTTGCTACCCTTTCTCAGAGCCCTGACATATGAAAAGTATGAAAAATTTGGTTCAGTGGAATGGGCTTATTATAGTGGTTCAGTGAGACAGGGACAAAGAGAAGTATCGGTCTAAAAACCATGTTGGGGAGGTATGTATTGTGTAGTAAGTAAGAGTATGCCCTGCTACAGACAAAAAGACATAAAGTTGTCAAATCTACCTTGGTATGCCTAGTGTACAATGTTTATATTTGTCAAATTAACATTAATAAATTGTATTTACATTGTTGCAGATGAAACTGTTCCTGCAGGCTCTCATGTCAGGATGAATCTTCAAACAGGGCAAAGAGAGGTCAAGCTTGGACATGGAGAATATTTGCTGAGTCAGAAGCGGTATGGTAGAATACGATTTCTCTACAAGTGACTTGTGGCTGGCAAGACAACACAGTAATGTCACTTTCCCCCAGTTAAGCAGTTTTTCTCTAGCACCAATTTCATTATTAAGGTGTCATATCCCATGCTGTAAGAAGACTATTAGATTTTTTTTGTTTTCTCCTACACTCTTACTGTATTTTATTTGGCCATCAGGCTGCAGGTTTACATGTTTTGTCTGTTGCCTTAGCATTGACCAATTTAGAGAAGCAGTATCTATTTTGGTCGTTTACATCTAGGTGCCGACCTTGACTGAAATCAATAATCACACCAAGGTCCTTTTACCACTGCATATGATGAAATAAGAATACCATCCAGAGCTACTGTGATATAGATAGATAGCTGATAGGGGTGAACCTCAGGTTTCTATTAAATGCTGTTCTCAGGGCTATCATGTTCGTTCTCAAAAGGAATGTTAAAGTTTATTAATATTAAACAATCATTAAACAAAAGAATATTAAACAATTAATGGCTTGTCTAAAGAAACAGCATGGTTGGAGAGGAAACCCGCAAATGCATAAAGAAAATCAGGGCCCTGAGGGTCTGTAAATAATAATTTGCGGAATCATTAATATGTGTTTTATGTTGAGAATATGTATTGAGAATGCCAATGCATTAAATTTGTGTCCATGTTTTGGTATGATGCCTAGATTATCAGTATAAATAACTAACACCTCCTCTTCTTAGATGTGGCTGATTTATGTAACTGTATCCAGAAGGACGAGCTTCATTTATTGCTACATACTCATCCGGTTTAATTTATGTTTCTCTTAAACATGGTGTATCAAACTTCTGATCAGCGCTATTTTCATTAGCTAAAAGTGCTTTACAAGTGAGAGGTTTTATATTAAACTGTTCTGGCTTTAGATCAAAGGTGCTGGCTGTGAAGTCAGTGTGGTCAAATTTTATATTGATTAGATTACTAAAACAGGCGGTACAGTAGTGTAGTCGTTAGCACTCACCTTGTACCTCCAGGGTCCGGGTTCGATTCCCGGCCAGGTTCAATTCCCGTCTCTATGTGCATGGAGTTTGCATGTTCTCCCCGTGCTTGGTGGGTTTCCTTTGGGTACTCCGGTTTCTTCCCACAGTCCAAAGACATGTAGGTTAGCTTAATTGGCATTCCCAAAATTGCCCGTAGTGTATGAATGTGTGTGTGTACTGCAATGGATTGGCACCCTGTCTGTGGTGTACCCTGCCTTGTGCCCTAAGTCTCCTGGGATAGGTTCCAGGCCCCCGGTGACCCTGAATACAGGATTAAGCAGTATAGAAGATGATTGAGATTATTAAAAACCTGGTGGAACCTGTGTTTGAGGTTCAGGATCCCTGGCCTGGGCTCTGTATAGTCACTGATTTTCTTTTTGTCCAATTCTGACAGTATGAGTGGTCCGGGAGAATTTGTTTTCAACCTCCCTGCAGCTGCATTCTGTATTAGTTGTAGAGGTCAGATGGCATGTGTGGGCAAGCAAGATACAAGATAGCAGACGGGAGATACAATTCCTCTTTTCCATGGTCATAATGTGGAACATGAATTCACTAACTAAAAAGTCTGATGCGCTAGTGGTCTTGTCAGCAATCAGAGGATAATCCCTGGTATACTACAACCAGTCAGGGAGGACCGAAGACGTTCACGTGTTTCCTCTGAACCATGTGAGGCGATCCAACTGCATCTTTTCAAATTGCTCGTTGTTGCACTGATGTGTGCTGCGTAACACATGGAGGACAGCGCTATACTTTCCTACCACTTGCGTGAGCTCACAGATGCCTATGATTGATGTGAGGTCACGAAGTGCCCACCATCCCTCCCGTCTGAGAGAGCTCGGCCAAGCAACTCTTTCCTGGCCTCCACCTGCGGGAGCATTTCATAAGTGTCAAAGGATTTTGCTGACAGTTACATTAAGTTATTAATTATTTTTTTCCAAGACATCTGCAACTTGTTCTGGCATGGTATCATTCCACTTCTGGGCCACATGATGGCAGCCCATTCTTGCATAATCAATAAATATAAATCAATGCAAGAATTTGTGGAGTTGTCCACCCACCTCTTGAGGATTGAGTTCTTAATGGGATTTAGGTCTGAGGGGTTTCCTAGCCATGGACTCAAAATTTCTGTGTTATGTTCCCCACACCACTTAGCAAGGTGCTGGAAAAGGCATTGTTCATCAGCAAGCTGTTTTTGGATGGTTGAGAGAAATTGCTTTCAGATTATGTTTTTGTACAAAGAAGTTTGTTATTAGTTTGTGTTCTTAGACAAAATTTTGAGGGAAGCCCACTCACCTGGCTGAGAAGCAACACATCCTGGTATCAGGATGCTTTAGCATGTCTGTGTCCAAGGCAGATGATCTCCAGTGCATGAAAAACCGTTAATGACAAATACGTTTAAAGTAGATCCTTTAAAGTAGAAATTATCATGATTGCTCTACAAAAAATCCTAAAGTGTCCCGACTTCTGATAAATATTATTTGCAGCTGTTCTTTTTCTCCCTGAAGCACTCCAGGAATGCTTAAAAGGCCGACCCTGCTATTGACTTCGCATGAACTAAAACAGGCTGTAAAGAAGTTTAAAAGAGTAGATGGCAAAAAGGATTCAGAGCAGGTATGCTAACAAAATGTCTTAATAAACATGTTTTGTATTTAATTTGTTTGTATTTAATGGTATTTGTGGCAATGGTATCGTAGGGCAGTGAGATTTCACCATCTCTTTTTCGCTCAATGGATGAACTTAAAAGAGACTTAGCCATGTTGGACTTGCTGGTGGAAACAGATGTCCAGATTATGAGTAAACTCTTGTCCAAATTTGATAGCACTAACAGTACAATGGACCAAAGGGTGGCTGCTCTACTTGACTTGGAATACCTTGTTCATCAGGTAAAAAAATGTATCACATTTATCTACTAATAGTAATAAGTCTTGCTAAACACAAACTTATAAGAAGAGGCTGAAATAAGCAATAAACCTACTAGTACAAAAATGTAGTAGCATTTTTATTTTTATTTTGTGTCATTCCTTTCTAATCAGTCATGATATAAATTTGGGTAAAAATCAAGTGCATCACAAATTGATTTGTTTTATATTTTAGGTGGATAATGCAAATAATCTGGTGGTAATGGGTGGAATAGAGCTGATAAATGATGCCCTAAACAATACAGATTTTAGGCTTCAGGAAAATGCTGCATTTGTGCTGGGATCAGCCGTTTCTAGGTATAACAGCAAAAATGCTATTAGGCTCTGTTACATTTTTTTTTAATGTATTGGGTATTAATTTAATTTACAGGATGGGGTGATGTGTAATTCAGTTTTTTGTTTTGTTTTGTTTTGTTTTCAGTAACCCATCTGTTCAAGTTGTAGCTTTAAAGTATGGCACCTTACAGAAGCTGTTGACCATGCTTGCAACCCCACGACCAGTGTTGGTTAAGAAAAAGGTATCCACCCACACAGAACTTTTTTGAGTGCCTCATTTGTCCCTCTAGTCAATTTCACATGTTGAAAATTCCTATGATCGAGTTCGATATGACTCTGCAATAAGATCTATGATTGATCATCAGCATTCATACACTTTCTGATCAACTCATTTCATTAACTTGTAGGCATACATTAGGTGATTGTGAACTGATACAGGTGTCTTTGAGATTTAAAATGTCACTTTTATTTTAGCAGTAAATAATAAATAAATAGGAAAGCCAAATCTTAATATTTATGTAGTTTGCCCATCAAGCTCTTCATATTCGCACCTGCCTTTGTGTTAAGGTTCAAAAATCCTGTCTAGACAGCCTTAAAAAAAAATTTAAAAAAAACTGCCAAAGATTTACATTTTAATGAAATGCATGTGTGCCAAAAGTTGCTGTCCCATCCTATATCAAAACTGTGGTACTACAATTTAAAGAAAATATAATTTTAGTCTGCGATGCTGTCCCTCTGACTAGTGATGAACAAACTAACTAGCGATTTAGACAAAGGTTAAATATGTTAATGTTCTGATCTGACTTCAAGACATTTACTTAATTATCTAACTCCAAAGGTTTAACCTTCTCACTTGAAATGTTGGAATAAATAGCCAAAAGCTGATTTTATTTTACTACGCTTAGCCTTATTTAAGAAAATATGTCAGGCTTTTCTGCTGCCCTTTGATTTTTCCTCTAAATCTTTATATTTGCATCTAGTTTTGAAGTGATTACAATGATCATGTCAGGGAGTATTCATTTAAGTATTTTCTATTGTATCCTTGTGATCAAAGCTGAATGACATTTTTCCATTGCATAAAAATTTTGCAGCTTACCACACAGCGAGTCTGGCAACCACTGATTATTTCAATTGTGGTAGACCGGCAGTATCGTGGAAACAACAAAGTCATGTCACAAGTTACGTCACAAGTTCTGTAGGGACAAACAGCATTTGTTTTTTTTTTGGTGACTGTAATAACTTTTTATCTCTTTCCATGTTTCTTCCATCTTATAGCAGTTAACTTTTTAGAGTCATTTTCAGTGTAGAAAAAATACAATTGATAAGTTTTAAACTGTCCTTATTAGGTGTTATTTGCACTGGTGTGTATGCTACGTCACTTCCCTCCTGCTCAAAGTCAGTTTGTGAAGCTTGGTGGATTCCAGGTGCTACTTGAGCTGTTTCAGGCACAAGAAACCAAGAGTTTCCGTGTGAGGATCATCACATTGCTATATGACATGATTACTGATAAGGTCAGTATTGTGTAATTCTGCATGTGTATTCAGATTTAAATAATAATAATAATCCTTGTACTGAGTGTGTATAAAATAATGATAAAGAGAATACCATGAAAAAGCTAAAGTTTTCTTCTCGTTCTACATTAATTACTTTGGATGATCACAGCTTACAACTCTATATGGCATGCCGTTTAGGAACATATTCATGAGAGAACTTAATGAAAACTCTGCTGAATATATTGATTGAAACTCTATATATATTGAATGGATTCTGAATATATTGAATGAACAGTGAAAATATTAAATGGATTCCAAATATATTGATTGAACCGTGAGAATATTGATGGATTCTGAATATATTGATTGTAAACTCAATATATAAAAGAATTAAAAAACGAATTAAACTGAAAATTGAAAAAAGAATAGTTGTAATTATTAGCAATGATAGAGTGGATTATACAATACGTTTTAAATGTGTAATCCACATAACGAAAAAGCTATTGAAAATTCATATTTTTTAAATAAAATAAAAAAAACTATTAAACTGATTATTGCAAAGAGAATGGTTGTAATTATTAGCAATGACAGAGTGGGTGATTGTTTTACATGTGAAATTTCAATAGCAATTATGATTGATTTGTCATTTTTTGCAACTCAGTCTGTACCAAAGTGCATTCATTTTCATACATACCTTTACAATTATTATTATTTAAATAATTTTTAAAAAGACCCTGACTCTCATTTGACAAATTATCTGTTTTATTAGCACAAGAATTGTTTGTAATCATTTATTTTTACATGTACATTTTAATATAATTATTAATCAATTAAACAAACAAATAAACAAATAATCCATACTGTAGCCTAACAGTGTAATATGTTTGATGTTCTGAGAGGTCTTTCTCTGTAATCTTGTTGGGTCTTGGTCATGCACTTTTTAGACGGTCCCTTAGTGACTCCATCTCTAGCTCAACTCTAAACCACCTGCACTATCACCCACTCTATAATTGCTAATAACTACAACCATTCTCTTTGCAATATAGTTTTTTTTTATAGTTGAATAGTTTTTTAAATTAATTTTTTATTTAAAAAGTATGAATTTTCAATAGCTTTTTCGTTATGTGGATTACACATTTAAAACTTATTGTACTATAATCCACTCTATCATTGCTAATAACTACAATCATTCTTTTTTCAATATTTAGTTTACAATCAATACATTCAGAATTTGTTCAATATATTCAGAATCCATTCAATATTCTCACGGTTCATTCAATATATTCGGAATCCATTCAATATATTCAGACTTTTCATTCATTATATATAGAATTTCAATCAATATATTCGGAATCCATTTAATATATTCAGAGTTTTCATTAATTTCTCTCATGAATATTTTCCTAAACGCCATGCCATATATATAGTGCGTGTGTGTGTAAAATCAAATCCAGTATAAAAATATTTGAATACTTCTTAAGCTTATGCATTTCTCTCATCATCCCCTTGACAATACAAGTCTGGCGAGTTGACTGGTCAATCAGGCACATTATTATCATGGTCAGCAAACCAGTTATTGCTAGTTTTGCCACACTTTTGTAAGCCAACAAAAGAGGCTTGAAATATTTTCCTTTAAATGTAATGAACTTAGAAGTCATGAGTTTCACTTTGATCAAATTTTTGATTAAATTCCAAAGGTAAAAATTACTTAAAGTTTTAGTGCATAGTGTTTGCAGTGATGTTGATCATCAGGGAAAGGATTTATTTTTATTCTGTATTTGAAGAGGAGTCAACAACCGGTCCTTAAAGATGGTTTAATTTGCATTATGTTGCAGGAGATGATCTCTCAAACTGGTATAGATCCACACTTTTCTCATCAGGACTATTTGAAACAATATGGTGACCTCTCCCTGTTCCCCATGCTTATGGAGCAGGGCTGGTGCAACCTGGTGCCAGAAATCCTGGCATCTCCTGAGCATGATTGGCGGGAGAAGGGTTTGCAAACGCTCCTTGTCATGATGCCTCACTGTAAGACACTGTATCTGCAGAACCCTACCCTGAGAAAATATCTTACTGATTTGCAGAAGCAATACCAGGAGCTAGCCCTTAGCGAGAGGAGCCTGGGAGAGGACAGTGGTTACTTTGGGGAGATGTTGCTCCTGCTGGATTCTGTAATGGTGAAAATGCAATAAGGGAAGCAAAAATTCATCATATTTAAAGGCCAAAACAGGAATGTTATGAATTTGATGAAAAAAATTGTCTTATTATTAAATTGAGTTTTCGAATAAAAGTTATGAAACTTTCTCTGGGACAGTATGATTTAAACAACATTTTTTAAAGGAAACCTCTTAAATTTGTTGCACACTAATATATTATTTTACTTAAGTATACATGCAGTATCAAAAATACATACAGCACACCTTTGTCCATGTGGTCAGCTGTAATCAGATTTTTTTTGTTTGTTTTTTTGCATTGTGCTGCTGTCACATGATTGGCCAATTTTGTTAATGAATGTGAATGTGGACAGTTGTTACTTAAGAGGACAGTTTTAATCTCAGTTTCAGTTGTGTTCTACTGCAAGTATTCAGAAATTCTACCTAGTTCATGTTGGTCTGCAATCATCTTATCAAATCTTAAAAAAAAAAAAAAAAATACAAGTGGATCACAAACCATGCTTTTCACTTGATACCATTGCTTTTATTTAGGAGCACAGAACACAAAAAGCATTGACATGGTTCACTCATTCTCAAAGTTTGCAGGATTTTTCCTCTTGCTCTGCTCGTGAACATGGTTGCCCCATGTGTACGTGAGGTACATCAAAATCATGGCTGTGAAACAAAAAGAAATTATTACCTCAAGTATAAGGACATGATTACAATAGTTCATATGGAACCTAACTGGTTTGTTTTTGGAAGATTTTATGAGAAATTAACACATTTGCTTATTTTATTTTAATATGCAAATTGGGCCACCATCAAAGAAACAATACTGCTAAAACAATATTAAAACATACTGCTAATTATTATTATATACAGATGACCTTCAAAAATAAGTGCTCAGTTTAATTTGGCACACGTCCACCAGCCAGCCATTAACATGTACCCAATATAGTGGCTTGCAAAAGGTCATGTACCAAATTTTTAAAGCATTCATGACTCAGATGAGATGGTAATTAATGGCAGCACATCACAGGCAGTGAATCACTGTAGCAAAATCACTCTGACTCACTGCAGCACTCCTAAATGTACAAATAATTTATACACACATCTAAACTTGAGCTTTCACTCAGTTCCTACCAACATGCTGTTCAGTGGGATGAGGGTGAACCTGTTAAGATTAAGAGGCAGCATGTGCATCTGTAGCCAGGATTTGACCGAATCAAACTGCAAACGTCTGGGGACTGAGGAGACAAGTTGCTCAAGTTTAGGAATAGGAATGTTGTCCCATTCTTGTCTAATACAGGCTTCTAGTTGTTCAACTGTCTTAGGTCTTCTTCTTCTTAAATATTTTTTACGGGTGAAAGATCTGGACTGCAGGCTGGCTATTTCAGTACCCGGATTCTTATCCTACGCAGCCATGATGTAATTGATGCAGTATGGGGTCTGGCATTGTCATGTTGGAAAATGCAAGGTCTTCCCTGAAAGAGACTACGTCTGGATGGGAGCATATGTTGTTCTAGAACTCCGATATACTTTTCTGCATTGATGGTGCCTTTCCAGATGTGTAAGCTGCCCATGTCACACGCACTCATGCAACCCCATACCAAAGATGCAAGCTCCTGAACTGAGCGCTGATAACTTGGGCTGTACTGGTCCTCTTTAGTCCGGATGACATGGTGTCCCAGTTTCCCTAAAAGAACTTAAAATTTTGATTCATTTTCCACATTCGTTTTTTTCGAAGTTTTCCACTTTGCTGCAGTCCATTTTAAATGAACCTTGGCCTAGAGAAAACGCCTGCACTTCTAGATCATGTTTAGATATGGCTTCTTTTTTGACCTAAAGAGTTTTAGCCACCAACGGCGAATGTCACAGTGGATTGTGTTCACCGACAATGTTTTCTGGAAGTATTCCTGAGCCCATGTTGTGATTTCCATTACAGTAGCATTCCTGTATGTGATGCAATGCCATCTAAGGGCCCGAAGATCACGGGCATCCAGTATGGCCTTCCGGCCTTGACCCTTACACAGAGATTGTTCCAGGATCTTTGGATGATATTATGCACTGTAGATGATAACGTCAAACTCTGCAAAAAAATTTTCTGAGAAACTCCTTTCGGATATTGTGCCAATATCTTTCGCCGTAGAATTGGGGGAATTGGTGATCCTCTGCCCATCTTCTGAGAGACACTGCCACTCTGAGAGGCTCTTTTTATACCCAAACTTGTTGCCAATTGACCTAATAAGTTGCAAATTTGTCCTCCAGCTGATTCTTATATGTACATTTAACTTTTCCAGCCTCTTATTGCTACCTGTCCCAACTTTTTTGGAATGTGTAGCTCTCATGAATTCCAAATTAGACATCTAACTAGGTGTGGAAAAATTTATAGTTAGCTATTTACAGCTTATGTTAATTTAGAACTTACCATTTCATTATAGTAGACTAACCTCAATCATGCTTTTCATTTTGGTATGTGAAAAGGGTTCAATGTGGCAATGAGTTCACTGAACATTACCAAATATTCACATTTTCAATAAAAATGTTTTAAAAATGACTGATAGACATTAACTAATATATTGAATATAAACAAATGTCTTCCACAAATGTTTTACAACCTCTGAATACCCCTAACTATTCATGCTACTGATATGAGTATCAGGAATTTGTTAAAGGCTTGCTATTTACCATTGTCATGTAAATAAGAGTGTAAATAGGGGGCTTACTAAATAAAGCTTAAGAACACTGTAAACACTTAATTGAATATGGCTATTTTATGATAAATTTCATGCAAGTAAAAAGTAAACACATGAGAGAACGGTTCTGCTTACTAAGATTATTCGACCTAATGGAAAGTACATTATTATTAAAGTAATAGTAATAAACTTAACAATAATGATAATATTTACTTAATAATAATAAACTTAAGGCTCTACTTTGAAACTTTGATTATAGTGCACATTTTTGCATAGCTACCTGGATTTACATGCATTTAGAGAGAGCAGATTCACTTGTTGGTAAGATTGATGAAACATTTCTGCAATTCAAAGCCAAAAAAAAAAAAAAGTAACCGTATAATCAGATTTAAGTCAAAATAGTAAAGTACTTACGAGGTGCAACTTTGAAGACGGATGAAGAAAATCGTCGCCAAACGTTGGGGATTCCCTTTGAAAAGTAGTTTGGGAAGGCCCTCTGCTCAAAGGGTGAAATGCTGTAGGTAATTATGTGTCTTATCTTAGCCAAGTCTCCGAAGTGACGCCCCATTATGTCAAGCGAGCTGTTTAAAGAGACATTGAAAATGCATCAGCTTTTTGTAACAATTTTAATTAAATAAACAAAACTCTTTAAAATTACAGAAATTTAGATTTGTAAAATTATACTAGGATTTAAACCCAGATGATCCTTGTGGTAGCCTGGTATGGGTGCAGTAGAAAATTCTTTAAACATTTAACAGTATTAAAAGGTCCTGGTTATCAAACCATTAATTAGCCATTAAAAGACCACACAAGCTGACTGAAAACAAAGAAATTATACATTAGGTCCTTGGTATCGAAAGGGGTTCCAGACCCCTGAAACTTAAATCAGGTGTTCAGGGATCTGGAGAAATACTAAAATGTGCATGGAAAGGAATCCTGCAAAATCAGGGTTGAGAACCACTGGTTTAAGGAATAACACACAAGAATTGACATTAAGCTTTGTCCTTCCCGCAAGTGGCTGAGATGTTGTGTGTGACTAATAGCCAACCTTACAATTATAATATGAACAAAATTGCCAGGGATTTGGACAATTCTTATAATTTATTGATGTTAAAACATTTAACAGGTAACAATTACAGTACATGACTGGGTACACTCATGAAGTGAGTACACTCTATTCTTAATTAAACATCTACCCAAACAAGCAAGCAATGCAATCTAGCTATCATGTTATTATTTAAAAGTAAGTTTGTTATTACTTAAAGTTTAAAGAGGAGGGTAATACACTCAAATAATGATGATCATTATTATGATTAAAGATGATTAATATTAATTTCAATAATTATCACAATATATAATGCTTGCCCCTTCCCCCAGCTCCCCAACAAAATTTGCACACAAATATTTAGTAAAATTAGCTTTAGACTTGATTGTGGCTTATATGGCATTGTTTCCACAACCTAGTGCAACATTAAATTTATTTTTGTCCATAGTTGCATACATTTTGGGCCAAGATATTGTATTGTTGGAGGAGTCAAACAACTCAATAAAAAATTCTCCAGCACATCCCAAAGACTTTCACTGGGCTTACAGTCAGGACTCTGTGGTGCCCAGTTCATTTGGGAAAATAATTTCTCATGCTTCCACACCCACCAAGTTTGATCCTGAAGAATATTGGGAGTCTTGTCCTGAAACCAAGATTAACATTTTCAGCAATTTCAGCAAAAGACTTGCATACAATCGACTCAACACCCAGGTATTGTGGTATCATCATATTGGGAGATCCCTGGTGATTCCCATCCCTACTAATGACTGATTAGGAAGTTATATTAATTAACTTTAGATGTTGAATAAATAAGCATACAAAGCAATATTAATGCAGATCTTTCAGGAAATATTAACCAACAAGTATTTTACATGTTTACAATGAAATCTGGAGGGGTCAAACAACTCCATGAAAAAACATTTGAGTTGGCCTAATGCAAATTACCAATAGCTTCTTCATTGGCCTCACCGAACTCTATGAATCACTCATGTCAGATAAAGGTCCTCCTGTTGTTGGTCAGACTTTTCTTTTTTAAAAAGTTCAAGTTCTTAAAATTATCTAAAAAATAATGTAATATGAGATCAGGATGTTATATACAAAATCGCATTATTAACAGAATCAGCAC
>JAAGKR010001774.1:0-56134 GCA_011419295.1 Clarias macrocephalus
AACGCGTCTCTTCTGCTTGTTGCCTGTCCTTAGCAGTGGTTTCCTAGCAGATATTCTACCATGAAGGCCTGATTCACACAGTCTCCTCTTAACAGTTGTTCTAGAGACGTGTCTGCTGCTAGAACTCTGTGTGGCATTGACCTGCTCTCTGATCTGAACTGCTGTTAACCTGCGATTTCTGAGGCTGGTGACTGGGATGAACTTATCCTCCGCAGCAGAGGCGACTCTTGGTCTTCCTTTCCTGGGGCGGTCCGCATGTGAGCCAGTTTCTTTATAGCGCTTGATGGTTTTTGTGACTGCACTTGGGGACACTTTCAAAGTTTTCCCAATTTTTCGGACTGACTGACCTTCATTTCTTAAAGTAATGATGGACACTCGTTTTTCTTTTTTTTTTTACTTAGCTGCTTTTTTCTTGTCATAATACAAATTCCAACTCTTTGAAAGAGAAGGTGTGTCCAAACTTTTGGTCTGTACTGTATACACACACACACACACACACACATATATATATATATATATAGATTTACCCTGTTCCAGAGTGATGGGTGCTGCTTTGGGGTTGCTTCTGTTGGTCATGTCTAGGTTCAACACTGGACTGCTCTCTCTGATGCGGTCAGGAAAGAGATTCCGCTCCCTGAAAGCCAACACTGAGAGACTGAGGAGAAGCTTCCTCCCGCAGGCTATACGGACTCTCGACCAGAACTCCACATCGGACTTAACACTCTATCTGCTTTCTCACACAATACAAACTCAATATTCATCATGATGCACATTACATATCAACGCACATTTACACACCATGGAACTTTGACTGGCACACTGACTGGACATGTTTTCTATATCCCATCCCATTCCATTTAAATTCTATTTTATCTGATTAGTTGTTGTACATTTTTACAGCTGTTACAGAAGTTTTTTTTAAAATATATATTTCTATATTTGTAAAATCATTCTTTTATTTCCTACTTTATAATTAGAATTTGGAAAAGCTGCTACTAATTTGTAGATCATCAGCGGTCATATCATTTCTTCAAGTTGGACATGAATTTTAACATACTCAAAGTCACCCACACACACACACAACCTCATTACCGTCACACATTCAGACAAGCTGTCTCACAAGCCACACACACAAGCACTGCGGGTACAGCATGATTGATTACTCTGGACAGCCGCTGACAGGTGGGCGTACGCACAGACACTGAAGCATGCACGTACACATCTGTACACATCGGGAATGCCTCGACACCAGGACACACATCTGATAACACTACACTTATAGAACTCCAACGATCACAACACACATACTACAAGTGTGTCCCAGTGCTACTATCTCTCTCTAAATAGATCTATTTTTTTTCCCCCTGGCTTGTTATTAAACTCAGTTCCAAGGAAGAATACTGCTGGAGTGTTCCGAGATATCAATCTCAGGAGGATAAACACACACACACACACACACACACCAGAACAATTAAAATAAAAGAACTCGTCTGCAGCCAGGCAGTTCAGTACTTTGATTTCCTGGGAAAAAAAAGCTGCCGAAAGTGCCAAAAGATTGCTCAACACTGGACATGGTTGCCCGCAGACGGCTTCATGAATGTACCTCTGTACGGTGCAGAAACAGCTGTTTGTTTTTGTGTGACATGAATTAGTCTTCACGATGTCGCTCTTTAGGCTTATCCAAAAACAGATCCGCCATCGGTCAAACTGATCGCTGGGAGAAATGTTTGGAAAGCGAGAAAGGCGTTGATAAAGCAGACAGGGTGATGGATGAACTACACACACACACACACACACACACACACACACACACACACACACTCTCACACACAGATGATATTGTGCTTCAACATGGGAACGTTTAAGAGGAGCCAAAACCAGACGATTCTAGACAGTCTGAAGCAGCACCTCGACTTTATCTTCATCGCTTCATTAGCCCTGTTTCGTAGTACCAGGCTGGTCATGCTATTAATGTTGGTGAGCTAAAATGTAATAACCATCAATATCTCAGTAATTTATCACAGACATGAGAAATACATTATATCTTTATATATACAGTAGGTCTCGCTGATGGTAGAATACGAATGCGAGGCAAATCATCAATACTCATTTAAAGATAGACAGGCTCAATCCACAAGGGTTGTGGGTTCGAATCTCCCCTATTTTCTATGTTCTTTCTATTGTATTCTCCCTCCAACTATCCAAAGTCATTTGATATAGCTTTCCCAAATTGCTCGTACAGTAGTGTACGATTATTATTTATTACCTACTGCACCTTCTGTACATTAATCACTCTCGCCCCGTACATACTGTATGGACCCATACCCTCATTCACCACATTAATATTTACTGTAAACAAGCCACTTCTGCACTTCTGTTTAGATGTTAACTGCATTTCATTGGCTCTGAACATGTCAAATGTAATGTAATCTAAATTAATTATGTAACCCAGCCGTGGGTGGGTTGGAACCTCATTCATGGTGTACCTTGTCTCCTGTCCCAAGTTCCCTGTGATAGGCTTCAATCCCCTCGTGACCCTTTGCAGGATCTGTGGTATAAAAGATGAATGGACGGGTAGCCTCAATCATTTTAATTTCTTGTATTTATAAAAATCAATAATGCTCTTCTGTGTTTTCACCAAATATGGTGAACAGAAAAGATTGAACCCCTGCCGAAAAACTAAACTTACATTTCTGCAATCGTATGTATAATCTGTACTATGTTTGGACATGTGCTTAGTCTATCCACTTTTACTTCCCTCTCGAAAGGCGTTTTTGGAAATAAAATGATGATACAGCAAATAATCCATCACATTGGTGCTCATTACACCCACGACGATATTTCACACGCACCTCCTCCATCACTGCTGATGTCTTGTGGCCCCGCTAGCTGATTTATACCAGCCGGCCCTGCTTGTACAGCCTCTACAACTGCCCTTGACTCTTTCTAGTGTGGTTGCCGAGTTCACGGCCTTACAGTACATTCATGCTTCTAAAGAAGTAATTATAGCAAGATTTAATGACACACCTTCTACTTCTTTGGTAAGAGGATTTGAAAATACCTGTAACCCAGATGACTTTTCCTAGATTACGTACTAACATTTCTGCCATCGATTATTAATAACCGCATAACCTCGTCCTTTCCAACAAATGTCATTATTACCAAGAAAGCTCTTATTCTATTACGTTAATTGACTTGGCTTGAGGATTTTTGATGGCACGGTCTTCCATGGTAGGCTTTTCATACAATAGGTCTGAGCGGAGTGTAAATAGTTGATTGTGATGATAATATTAGATAAACACTTGTGCCACGCTAGGAACAGCTGGCGGTCAAATTGTGAAAATCTGATTTTGAATGTAGAGGTGACATCTGCCGACAATTTACACTAGAATGGCTTACTTTTCACTTTTTCAGGTGTAAAATTGCACACTTCTGATTGTCCAATTGCACTGTGCAAAAGTCTAGAGCCACCACTCATTTCTTCATGTTAAATAAAATTAAATGTAATTACATTAGGCAGCACGGTAGCATAGTGGTTAGCACTGTCACCTTCACCTCCAGGTTCCTGCCTCGGGGTCTGTGTACATGGAGTGTGCATGGTCTCCACATGCTTGGTGGGCTCCCTCCGGGTACTCCAGTTTCCTCCGACAAGTCCAAAGACATGCAGATTAGGCTAAGTGGCCGTAATTACCTGTAGTGGGGAACGAGCGTGCTAGTGTGTGTACCCTGAGACGGCATCCTGTGTACCCAGGGTCTACCCCACCTCCTGCCCTAAGTCTTTTGGAATAGGCTCTAAGCCCCTCACGACCCTGTATATGGGATAAAGTGGTATAGATGAGTGAGTGAGTAAATTAAGTTAAATTTAAATTAAATAAATGGAAATAACTGTTTTACTGTAACAGGCTGCAAAGTGCCTAAAGATACAACTTAAAAATTGGTTGTCTATGTAACAACCTCAGAAGCAACCTCGTTTCCCGTTTCGTCTGTTCCAACCACTCAGCAGTCAGCATCACCAGTATACTAATCACTGGCCTGATCATCGATCACCACCTGCACCTGTTTCTCACTGGTTCATGCCTTAAGTTAGATGGGCTTTTAATGCTTAAATAGATTCAAAGGTCACTGTGTGGCTTAACAAACAAAACCAATCCTCTGAAACTGCTCAGGTACAGGGACTGGACTCAAAATGTGAGCCAAACCAAAGATGAGAATAAAAAAAAAGAGCTTAATTCCTCAAAAAAACATTAAAAGTACAAGCAAGTCTGGCTCTCTGGAAGCAAAATATGACGAATTGAAGGGTGCCTCAAGACTTTTGCCAAGCACAGCATGTGTAAAGCTAACAGTTTAGAGCATCCTATAGTTTTCAAAATTACAAAAGTAATTGTATTTGATACCACAAAGTACAGTAAACTAGACTGATTATTACTCTTGCATAACAATATTGTACAGATAGCAGATTCCCTAAGTAATTTAAGGAAAAACTCATGGTCTATGGTGTCATAAGACTTATGATGTTGCTTATGGCAACAATAATTCACCACATGGAGCAGCGAACTACTGTACTACACCATCTAATGGGGAAAAAACACTTAGAACAATGCCAAAATGATGGAGATGGTCTGTATAGGTCATTGTGTATAGCAGAAGCCAAAATGTCTTATAGACCAGAAAATATAAACATTTAATTAAGCCACCCATAGAAACCTTTGCTGAGAGTCCCTCTAATAATGCTGTTGTAGAACACTTCAGGGATTGAATGGGATTGAACTAAAGGTTTCAGTCCAACACTCCTTACAGGCTGTCAGGGTTGGATGATTGAAAGTTCTCCAGGATGATCCAGGGCTCAAAGATAAGGCCCTGTTGTGTGTATATATACAGAACCATATCTAGTTAAATGCTGACTGTCCAGGTGAATATACAGGTTGAGGATTGTAAGGATTCCCAAAACACTAAGGAGTATGATTTTGTTTTGAGGTTATCCATGCACAGTGTATATAAATAATGACATCCTGACCTTGTGATTTAGAAGGTTTAGGAAATTGTCACCCCGTAACAATAGAAAAGGTCACTGTTTTGTGCAAATGGAGTCTGTTGTAGAAGTAGAGCTGCAGCAGCTGCCGGTGCATGAGAAGGGAAGGGTGGCACTAATGGGGTCCATATGGCACAAAGTTAAACAGAAAAACCTTCCAGAACGGTGTCCCGCAACAACACACCAGTCTGTATGGAGTTCAGCAAAGGGTAACGGGAAATGAACATGCAAATGAGAGACAAACGTTTTAAAGGGACAAGGTTCAGCTGCCTAGGAGTACATTTATACATCATTATTATTAGAAGCACTGATTTATGCTACAGAATTTGTAAATTGTATTGTTCTTAATAGTTTAGCATTAAAATGCTTGAAAAATTATATATTGCCACAACAAAGCCATAAAAAATTGCATAATATTTGCAGCTTCCATGAAATTATTAGCTAGGTTCTAAGGAAAAAATCAATGAACGACTAAGGCCACGAACTCTGAACCGCGACTTTCTGGGGGTCGACTGTAGTTCTGAAAACTGAAACGTACGAAGAAAATTACGAAGAGTTCATTCAGCTGCAATCTGACTACAAAATGAACTGATTAGGAATGTGTACATTACAATAAAATGCATAAAAGGTAATCAAAGTGTGACACCGCACGTGTGGGGAAATTGGCCCAATTGGATTAAATGTATTTATTTTTTGGCCATGATATCCAGTGACTTTCCCAAGCCATCATGTGAAGTGAAGGCACCGATCCAGAGGTGGGATACATCAGGCAACAAATAAACGGTGTTGGAAGCAAAAAGGGCGATGAAAGTTGAGTGACTTCCAAGGGCAAGCTTGTGATGGCCGGATGACTGGGTCAGGGCATCTCCAAAATGGTAGGTCTTAGTGGGAAGAGCGTTCTTAGTATGTGATGGATAGTACCTACAAAAAGTGGTTCAAAAAGGACACTGATGAACTGGCGACAGGGCCGAGGGCGCCCAAGTCTCGCTGATACGATGATGTGGGGAGTGACGGCTACCTGTCTGGTCCGATTCCACAGAAACTCAAATTCAGCACAAATTAGTGCAGAAGTTAACGCTGGCTATGATAGAAAGCTGTCAGAACACACAGCTTGTCCTATCATGTTTTGCTCCTTACATGTTTACACACAGTTGTTTTTTACACAAATCTACTTCGAGACACTGGGAATGGAAATGGGTATCAATTTCACATAATAGGTGTCTGTTACTGAATATTGGATAGACTTTATTAATAATATAAAAATACAATAAAAATACACAGATACAGGTCTGCTCAGTTTTATTCAAATATACAATACAGTAGCAATCTATTTACACATGCAGAAGTACAGACCATAATAAATATACAGGTAATTGTTTACAAAGTTTTGTTACATATTTACAATAGAAAGCTAACATGCTGGTATTTCTGCTAGTGTAGAGGAATGTGAAGAATGATTTCACACAAAAACTAAAAAGTCAAGTTTGGGGGTCAGCATTTGCCTTTTCAGTTTTGCACTGGAGCTCTAAGTCGGAGATAACTACACTTTAAACTTTAAATAAAACATGGTCCACATCCAAAGCTTCGCATAATTGCCTCGAAACAAGGTCACTGCTGCATAATCTCACTTTTAAATAAAATGTAAAACTTTTAAATCCATATTTACATATTAAAACAGACACATGACAAATGAACTGAAAACAAAAGATGAATCAACGACTCTGATTCTCTTGGGGCAGGGGACGGTGGCGGTTGTTGAGGTATTATTTTGCTGGAATGGTTTAAGTTTAATTGCAAATCTATACCAAGTTCCTGTACCTGATCATCTTTATCCCACAGTGAACCATTTCTGTCCTGATTAAAGAAGTCTCGTCCAGGATGAATCCAGCCCGTGCACAGGGTACGAGAGCTCACCGGATGCTTTAATGAGGATGAAAATGGTGCAAATCTAATTCTATGGCCTTCACACTCGCCTAATCCCAACCCGCTTTAACACCCTGGAGTGATGTATTAGACGGCGCCCTCTACCACCATCTTCAAACCACCAATTAAAATAATATCTTTTGGAACAATGGGGTTTAAGCCTCTTATACACTTCCAGAGACTTGCAGCAGAATATCTGCCAAAGCACGTTGAACCATAATAATATACAGACCGGTAACACATTATTAACTTTCCAGTACAGTTACACGTTCAGACTGAGTACTAACAGTTATACAAACTGATCTGAGGGAAAAAAGTTGTCTAGGATGAAAGTTGTGCTGTATCTCGAACGACGTCAGCAGGTCTGTGTGACATGACCTACTGTAAGAACCGCATGTGGTCTGATCGAGGCTGCGACAATTCACTGTGTGAAAGGATTTCGGGTGAGGCAGATTTTCATTACTTCTTACCTACAATAGCCTCATTGCTCTAGTGCAAAACTAAAAAAAGAACCGAATGCTGGACATTACCCATGATGTCCCATGATGACATTACCCATTCGGACCAAGACGAAAAACCTGCAATGATGATTTTTTTTTTTCCCACCGAACCATTCTAAAACCTGCGAACTCATTTAGACTTTTGATTAAGTCTCAAGCTCCATTACTACTGACTATCCGCTGGCCAGCACATTCACTTCGAGGTATAAAGAAGTTGCTCTGGGGAGGGTTAGGTTGATACAGGACTGCTTATTGCTGGTCATGATTTGTTTTATGAATACTTGGCCCTCAGACACGCATCCAATACAGCTGAGCTTTTGTTACAGGAAGTCTGAGCATACTTTTGCTATGCTGTACTACACGCACACACACACTTCTCAGTGTGTGCCTTTGCTGAGTTAATGTATACTCTCACTGACTTTAGTCATGCTTCTGATTCAGCCAATATAATGGTGTGTGTGTGTGTGTGGTGATGCAGTCCATAATGTATAAACGTATGTATGTAGGTAAGCTCGTATGGCAACTGTGTATGGTGTGTCTGTTTGCATATTGAGGCCTCTCCGATCAGCCCCCTCAATCCGAGGCTTGGGTATGTGTGTGTACGTGTGTAGCGTCTAGTGCGCAGGTCCAGTCCACTCTCCATAGTCGAGTCTTTTTACCTTTACATATGTGTGTATTCCCTAAAGTCACCTTTACCCACACAGTGCTGCGATTCTGCTCCGCAAGGCACACACACACACACACACACTTGTACACAGCTACCTTCTTTTTCTCATGTTGGTCTCCAAACGGCCGAGCTCCTCGTAGGACTGGTAGAAGAGCTCGAGCTCGCGGCCTCCCCAGCCCCTCCAGACAGCCAGGCACCAGGCCATGTTTTCGTTACGAAAGCCGCATACAACAGTGTCCTTTGCAACCAACGCAGCTTCCACTAGGGCCCTGAGTGAAGGAAAGGGGGAGAAGGGGAGAGAGAGAGAGAGAGAGAGAGAGAGAGAGAGAGAGAGAGAGAGAGAGAGAGAGAGAGAGAGCGATGTGTAAATGCTCTTGAAAACACTTGAAATAAATATTGTGGATTCTTCCTAGAAATACAAGGCACTCTTTTCTGGGAAGTTTGTTAAAATGAAGAAAAAAAAAAAACTGAGACCAACTGCCCCGCTCTTGGAGATCACCCCTCCTGTGGTGTTAGCTCGGAACCATAATCGCACACATGTGATTCAGCTAATCAGAGCCCTCTGAGGCATCGTATTATTACATCCAGGTGGGAGAATTAGTGCTTTTAGATGGGTTGCTCTTATAACAAAGGCCAGTGTGAGCTGGCTGCTGTGAAGCTCGGTGTCCTTATTAGGTTTAGAGCTGGAGTCCATTTGAAAGCGATCATGACTCTTGCCTTACTTCCTGTACAGTGATCAATCAACCTTCCTCTTTGAATGTATACTACAGTTAACCCCCAGCTGTGTGAAATTAGATTTTCCTCTGTACGTTCCCATGGCTGCTAACAATTTACTATTATTAAATGCATCGCTAATATGCTCTGTACCTAAAGCAACAGTGCTGCTGCTGTACTTTCACACCACTGACGATCTCAGGAGCAACATGCCCACCTTCAATAGCAACCATTGAGAAGTTACCGCTTTCAACTGATGGCTCATTCGCACTGCAGTAAAGCAAAAATGATACCATTGTGAGCAACTGCTCTCTTTTGGGGTGTGTCGCTAAAATCCAGGCATGTTTAGCCGTCACTGAGGTGTGGGCAAGAACAGGCTAGCTATACTATATACATTTCTGGACACCTTTGTTCACGTTTTTTAAACAACCCCAGATGTTTCACCAAATGCTCAAAACTTTACACAAGCTTGATCTCCCATTCAATGTGCTTTAGACTGTTCGGCAGCAAATTGAAGTTTAATCCAGTGCAGTTATTTTGGATGTGGGGTACACGGAACAAGTTGCTTTCTAGAGTATAAGAAAAAAAAAAAAAAAAAAAAAAAAAATTTTTTTTTTTTTTTTTTTTGACAAGACCCACTCCATATAAAACAAACTAACTGATCTGATTTGCATGAAGTTAGCGGGTGGTACAGTATTGCTAGCTGTCATCTCCAGCGTCAAGGAATTAATCCTGGCCTTAGCTTACTGTCTGTAAGGAGTTTTACATGTTAGAAATGTTAGAAAGGTGTGTCATACTGTATATATTCGGTTTCTATTTTATTTATTGCATGCGTTGCTGCCTCACAACTCCAGGGGCCCACGGTTGCGCTGAAACTGTCCGTCTGTGAGTGTTGCACGTTCGCCCTTGCATGAGCTTGGGTTTCTTCGACGCTCTCTGGTTCTTTACCCCCCTCTCAAAAACACGCAGTAGGCAGATATACTGTACTAAATTGCCCCTAGGTGTGAATGAGTTGTTAACAGCACCCTTATTTAAAGTAAATGCTCCCAGCTTATGCCTAGTTGCTGGGATAGGCACCAGATCCACTACAGACCTGGTCTGGGTTATCAAGATGAATGAACAATAAAACTAAACACAAAAAAGTGAACAAATAGCTTGTGTTGGTCTTTTTCATTATCACTGGAAATATGTTTCTCTCTTTGCAAACATAATGTTAAAAAGGCTGTAATTTTCCTGCTGAAAACGCATTGCCATGTGAAGCATTGTACCAACCATACAGTATATTGTTGGATTGTACACACTGCCTGGCCGAACGGTCTACGATTTCATTCAATCACCTTTAGCTTTGATTACAGCACACAGTGTGGTGGCTGGTTCATGTTTAAAATGATTCCTCAGAAAAAAAATCCACTGATGTGATAACCTCATCATTCTGTACATCAAAGTCATCAGCTTTCATTGCCACCCATCGTTACTGAGTCTGGACAAAGTGGCCACTACGCATGATGGGGACGCACCTCGCTTCTTACCCCGAAGCTCTCGAATAGGGTCAGTCTGAACTCATCAGACCACATGACCTTTTTCTACTGCTCCAAATTCCAATCTTTATGCTCTCTAGCTTTTTTTCTGATTAGTCTTTTTGATGTCCACACAGTTTGTGCCACACTGTGTGTATGAAAATGCATAGCTGTGTTTACTGTTGATTTTCTGCCATGCAACGTCACCATGTGTTTACATGTTATCCATTTTCTGACCATATTCCTTCCAAATAGCTGACGGTTCAGCACAGTCCTTTCAGGCTTTGATAACTGGTTAAAGTGTTCTTTAATGTAGTTCCAGTAATTTCACATCATCTTAGCCCAAAAATGTAAATCTTCTAAACTGGTGACCTTTTTTTGAATAAGCATTATGCTTGACCATTTGCTCCATGAACGTCTTGTATTTAAACACTTATATTCCAAATGCTGATATTCCATTTTTCCCTAAGGGGGGAAAAAAGTCATGTTTAATTAATACATTAAAATATCTTTTATTTTTCCATAAAATGAAAAAATCTTAAACAGGGTTTCCTGTGGGTTGAGAAATAATGTGTTCCATTTGCTGAATCCCATCAGTCGGGCCTTTAGGGAGCCGTGGCTGCTTGATAGGAGCTATTCAGTGTACTGTATAATGTAGGATTAAGCTCTTTACTGCTGGCTAGGTAATTCACTGATTGACCCGAACTTAGCCTTGGGCACAACATGTCCACTTAATCACGTTCATAAAGAAGATGGGACGTGCTGACAGAAATCAAACATCTTAAAATGATGTGTATTACACATGCACTGATAATGTGTGTGTGTGTGTGTGTGTGTGTGTGTGTGTGTGTGTGTGTGTGGTTTAGCAATCAGTTTAATGACTCAGAAGAATCCACCAGTACAGACATGTCCCTGTTGTCCAGGGCTCATCTTTGAGAAAGTACTTCAAAGTCTCCCCTTCTTTAATGAAATTCTACTATGGAGTGATAAATCTGCCTGATATGCCTTAACCGCTGACACTGCGTTGGCATTAATTCAAATTCGATTTTCCAGCAAACCTTGTGTATGTGTGAGAAAGGTTACCAAGAGAACTATTACATAATCACACGTGGGCGTTCCACAATACAACTTTATTAACAACAGCGGCAGATCACATGCCCACATGTCATTTCTTGTCTTGATGATGTATTTTTCTTAATCTCCCAAATGTCCACAAATATTTACCGTCTTAGAACTGAGTCTATTTGGGATTAAGCGGTAGCACTTCTGTGCAGCAAAGAATGAATGAACTATAGCTCTGACAACTGCAAAATTGCAGTCTGGGGGAAAAAAAAAGGGAGAGAGTAGTGGCTGACTCTGACACCGGCACTGACAACATATCAGCGGAAACTTATCTCTATATGTGCCACCTTGGATCCTTTCAGCACTTAATCTGGTGGAAAGCTATAACTTCAATCCAGTATTTCTCAAGATCTAAGGTGATCCATGTGCTTGAATAGCAGGTGGTTACTAACACAGAATTGTACTTGGTTACATTCACAGCTTTAAGGAATACAAGCGACTCATTTCCACTCGCTGAGCTGGGTGCATTCTTTTTCTTTTGGGAATGTTGTGCATGAAAATCTCAGGAGATCAGCGTTGCCTGAAGCTGGACAATGAATGTCTACGTCCGTTTAGGTAAATGTTTTGCTAGCGCAAAGGTTATCAGAAGATGATCATGTATTTTGACATGTTAGATCAAACCCTGAATGTCCGTCACTACTCAAGGCCTACCATCATGCCTGACATTTCGACATGGATCTCTATATTAGAAAATAATATACGTTGTTCTTTTAAAATCCAGCTAGAGAGGTCTGAGTGTCTTCAAATGGCACCTTTAATCCAACAGCCATCTGTTCTGTATAAAAGCACAGACTCAGGAGCAAGCAATTCACCTGAAAACCTGTGCGACTTTAAATTCGATTGCTTTAAAGGGATTTCAAAGCCCTTAATTCTGCATGGCCCTTGATTACATTACATAATGTGTCATTTTAGTACGAATGTTCATTTCCTGAAAAAAGGGATTAAACTGTTCCTGAGTATTATCTTTTGTACCTTAGCGTGCACCTTTTTCCTGGAAACAGGGACATAATGTTCCATCGCACACTAGATACAAAGACGGTCTAAACCACTGGAGGACCACCTGTCCCGTTGTCCCTGCTCTATCACTACGGATGGGAATCACCAGGGACCACCTGATACGATAACATGATACCTAGGGTGATGTGATTTGTATTCCAATTCCCTCGTATCTGATTTTTCAGATATTATTAGAATTCTAAGCAAATTTGCCATTTCATTTGCTCCTACCAGACAGAATGCTGTGATGCCTGCTAATTTTCTCTTTTTATTGTGTAAAGCTGCTTTGCGACAATGTCAATTGTTAAAAGCGCTATATAAATAAAATTGACTTGACTTGACTTGACTAATGCGCGAGTATTGCTTAGCATAGTTTAGAGTGCGCCACCAATGGGATTATAGAAAAACGGCAACATTTTACCACCTCATATGCACATTTTTATAATACAATTTAAAATATATGTACTGTATATACATATGGAGTTGGTGATGCTTGAAAACGAAAATGTTCAGGACGGGCAGGGATTAGAATGGCAGGGATGTGAACCACTGGTCTAGAATGTCTTTGTATACTTGTATGACATTTCCCTCCACCAGAACTAACAGAGGGGACAGGGGTAGTTCAGTGGTTAAAGCATTGAACTACGGTTTGGAAGGACCCAAGTTCAAATCCCACACCCACCTTGTCCCTGTTGGGCCCCTGAGCAAGGCCCTTAACCCTCAACTGCTCAGATGTAAAATGAGATAATGCAAGTTGCTCTGGATAAGGGCGTCTGCCAAATGCCCGAACCTGATTCAGCATGACAATGTCCCTGTGCACAAAGACATGATGCCAAAGAATAGAGTCGCCAGCAGTCCTCACCTTTATCCCATTTAATACCTCTGGAAGGAATTGGAAGGCAAACTGAGTGCCACATCGTCTACCCCATAGCAACAATGAAAGGTACAGTTTAGTACCCTGTGTCGGAATACAATTCTGCATGGAATCATTCAGAGATGGAGGACAGATGCCCTCACTAAGGGAAAAAACAAAAACAACTTAAGGCTTGGTTCTTTAATGCATCTAGCTAGTCACAGCAAACAAGCTAACACCCATCCAAGGTAAACGGACTGGGGAAGGAAAGGGACCACAAACGCAGTGTCAAAGATGCAATGGTTTGAGTGTAAAACCACAGAGTTCATGCTGAGACTGCAGAGTGCATGAAATCGTCCAGAGTTTAGCCTGTTTGTTTAGCAGCCACCCAAACAACAAACTAGTCAGGTGTATTTTATGCTGACTAGCAGAAGAGAACACAGGGTAACTCTTTTAGAGCCAAGACTTAAACACAGAATCCCATGTAGAAGGTGTTTTTTTTTTTAACTTCTTGGAAAGGGATCGTTCAAGACAACAGACAGTTCACCTGACTGGGAACATTTGTGGTCACTGTGAAGAAAGACTGGGTGCGCAGTGAGTCAGACTCGCGGAGGATTTCTCAGAACTTGAGTATTAGGAGGAGTTCAGCTCTAAGCTGTAATTAAAAACAAAGAATTGTTCAAGCTTCGCGGGACAGCTGGCTAGAATTTGCATCTGGCTGGACTTCAAATCAACAGGCCAGAGGTGAGAGTGCTGTCGTCTAGACAAGTACAAGCTCTCATCAGTTCAACAATGAGGTCCATCTGGATTGAGTCCAGTCGGTGTGGAGAGGCGGTCTAAAGGACTGACAGCTCTTTCAGTCGGTCTGAACGAGAGCTGTAAAAATCTGACCTCATCGTGTGTCTGCAGTAAATATATTTGCTGGATGACACATTTGTAGTAAAAACCTACGGTTGATCTATCCTGGATTTAAAAACCTATGAAATAGAGTTGGAAAGAATTCATTTGTGAAACTACAAATCTTGATTGTTCTCTGGTGTAAAGATGACATCTGCAGTGAGAGAGTGTTTATGACCATTACTCTGACCTACATGTGTACATGTTGAGACTGGAGTCTCTTAAGTCTTACAGAGTATGTGTGTGTCCTTCGTCTCTGCTGAACATATCTCCTGTATGACCCGGGGACACATCTGCTCCAGTCCAGTCGTGTATGTGATTATGTTTGCGACCTTTAGATCTCTGTTTAAAGTCTCTCTCTTTCTCTCGCTCTTTATTCAGAGATACACTATATCTATAGGCTTTATTTACGTCAAGATGCCAAATGAATATTCACAACCTCTCTTTATGATCTTTTTTGTCTGTCATGACTGTGTGTGTGATAAGGGTTCACATGTTAAACCATAACGAGGGCAGCCTACAGCATCGCCAAAATGCTTACTGGTAATTGCCTCCAATGTGGCTGTGTAAGCTCCTAGAGTATTCTTAGAGTCTGATTTATTCTGCATCTGTGCCGTACTTATGGACAGACATTCACTATTTTTTAGCCTTTTTAAAGGAAGCAATTAAATCATTGACTTACCCCAAATATAGTAGTTAATTAGCTTAGAAATATTTGCCTCTTTAGTTTGAAATGGCCCGTTTTAACTAGCAAGGTAACAAGCCCAATTTAGCTAAAAAGTACTTTCATTATCTATAATTACTTGCATTTTACTCAACCATTAAGGTAAGATAAGTCAGATAAGAGTGTTATGGTTTGCACATCATTATCTAATCCAACTCAGCTCGTTTAGAGGAGTGATTGGATTCAGTCCCCTTTTTGGACACTAGTGAATTGGGATTGGGCAGCAATGTCATTATCAGCCTGGAAAAAAAAAAAAAGGACTCCCAGACACTGCTGGTGCCACATCATCTCTTATCTGTGAAAGGTCAGTCATTGAGCTGTAAGGACGCGTTTGCTGATGGACATGAGCTTCCATGATGCAGGCTGAAAAGTAATGAAGCTAGAAAGTGCAATTTGTCAGCAGTATATGGTTATTAATTGAGGTCTGGTTTGATTAACCTGCAGTATAATATAGTCTAAAAATAATAATATCCTTAATTAGTTTTGCATTTAACGATCAGGAGTCAAGTAAATGCATGACGAGATGATTTTTTTGTTGAGGTGGAACAATTCCAAAGTTCATATTAAAATGACACGAGACATTTCGACTTTATTATGTAACGATGTCTCTGGTTATGCTTCTGTTCATATTCACGCATTCATCTGTTTTATCGGTTAGGTTTATCATAAGCATTATTCCTTTAATAAAACTGTTATATTACACTATTGAATTATGTCCATCTCCTGTAATGTTCATTTAACTTGAGTAAAACAACGTATTGAGAGCAAAGGACAACAAACACTAACACTAATGTTTGAATGTCTGAAGCTGTTATTAATTGACACATGTATTAAAAACCATACTCTTGTCATGTCATGACTGAGATTGGTTACTAGGCCTCACACTCCGGTTAACATGGCCGCAGTTGCGCATCTGCTCGTAATTTCTCTGCTTGAGTTCCACAGCCTTGCTGGTGAGCAGTCTACGAACTGATACTACACAGAACGGAACAGACAGAAATGCACCTTCATGTTCAAAACGGTATTAGGCTCATTTAAAAGACACCTCCTGAGAAAATAGGACTGATCAGTTTCTACAGTCGTCTAATCTGAAAAATTCAAGGAGGCACTTGCTCCAAGCTGAATGGGCACGACGCCTCTGCCTACTTGCATAGTGCTTTTAATAACTTAATGTCACACGTAATGTAATATCACTCGACACATCAATGTCTCACTCACTTCACACATTGTCTTGATTTATTTTCAAGATAGTCTTATTCCACCAAAAATGGTCTGACTGAACCATATGAACAACACACTGTTTTTGCCATGAATGTAGACCTGCTGTCTGTCCAAAGCTAAACTGGAAGCAATAAGCTTTCTCTACCTGGTAATATCAGCCTCATAACTGTAATGGATGGCCAAAAGAGAGAAGCCAATATCTCATACAAAAAAAAAAAAAAAAAAGTGTAAATCTATTGCAACTCAGATGTTTTCAGCTGTCCAAGAGAAACTCACAATGTACTGACCAAGGGTTACAACACCTTATTCCATTGCAGTCTATAAGGATAGACACATGTTTGGCATGAGTCGCGAGAATAATGCAAAAAATCCCAAGCCCAGCTGGTTTTCTCATGAAATCTACACGGTTTACTGGTCGTCCCTCTAAGCTTTGGTACACATGGTTAAATAGTACATTTACAGCAATGTTATGTAGGATGGGTTTAAAATCATTACATATAGTTTGAATCAGACTTGCGATCAATGACGTATTAAGCTCTGATTAGACAGATGACTTGGGAGAAATTTTGAGAAGGGTTATAAGACTGTATCTGGCACAGCATTGGCACTCACCCATATTGTTGTACTCCTGGGACAGTCAGCACCGCAATCACACGACCTCTGAGCAGCCCTGCCTGTTCCTGTACCTCGATCACCATTATGTCTCCTCCGCACCTGCAGCATACAATATAATTAGGCTCGCATTACAACATTCATTCCTGAGCATGCTATAATCCACAGATATAGGGTAATGGATTAATCCTTAGATACAGACAATGTCCAGAGAACTGCTATCTTGTTAAACTGTTTTCTTTTCCAGGAATATCTTATGACTTCTCATGTGACATAACACAATTCCCAGTGAAAAGCACTCAGTATCAGGCAAGTCCCAGGGCAGGTGCCAAAACGTGACTTTTTGTTAAACCGTGCCCAGTAAATAACTGTTGCCTAACTGTTGTACAGGGATTCACAATCAGTTCACAAGAAATTTCCTTAATCATGCCCCCACAGGTTTGGTAATTAGAGCCTTAATAAAAAAATAAAATAAAATAAATAAAAAAACAACCCACAAAAACCACACAACCCACTCACATGCAAGCCTACACTACGACCAACAGACATACTTTCTATAACCACCCACATACTGTATGAGTATAAGTTTTTCCTGGTCCACAACCAAGGACTGCTTGGTTATCAAAATCAGTTATCAAAATCTTCCTTTACATGGCCAACTTAACAATGATCCAGTGTAAGCATTGTTGGAAAGCAGTTCGGGATTCTTGTGAGCGGTAATACTGGTTGGGTTGTGCATTTGTGATTTCGTCAACGTTTTCATTTAGTGTAATCCAATGTAACTAGCTAACAACCAAATTCAGTACATCAAAACATATTATTAATACTTCCCCTCCCTTCCCTTCTGACCCCAGACTCGGAACGCTTGCTGTACCTGGGTACCCATATTGTGCCATTGACTGGAACCACTTTAAGGGCCTGAAGGTGGGGAAGACTTCGGCTCTGTGTTGCTGGATCAGCGCTTCCTAGTGGTGAAGACTCCTCTGAGACCTGCTCATCCTGAGCTCTGTCTGCGTCCTCGCAGTCCGTGGAGAAGGGCATGCTGCTGGAGCTGGCCAGTGAACTGAGGACTCCTGAGCTCGAGCCGTCAGTGTTGGTGAGTCCTGCAAGCTGCTCTGAGCTGAACTCTGAGGAGCTGATAGAGCAGTAATCTACTGAGTCCTGCTGGCTGAGGATCTGTATGCCGGCATCCTCGCTGTGAATTACTGTTACCGCGCCATTTGGTTTAAGCTCAGGTGACTCTGGTTCTTCTTCTTCCTCTGTTTGTTCCTCTGTATCCAAAGAGACCTCTGTGACTCCTGCTGGATTCTGGATAGGGAAAACGTCCCGGAATGGATGCAAGTCACCACATCTGTAGGTGGCGCAGAGCTGGTAACTACCGGCGTGGTACATCAGCAGTGTATTAGTGTGGTCATCCAGACACCAGACGGCCTCGTCACCTCGAAAACTTGGAGCGCATGTTATGGAGACCACGCAGGACGGGGGGAGGTAAGGATCAAGGCGGCGAATGGGCTGAAGCGTAAAGCTGTCGATCACAAGCACACCGGGCCCGTTAGTGTACCACACCTCAGAGCCCGAGCGTACGGGCACAATGCTCTTTACAGGGTACGGCCTTTGGCGTGGGTCCAGATCCTCCATCCCCAACAGAGACTTGTTTACTGTGTGAGAGCACACGTAGGCCTCACCTTCCAGTGGCAAGTCATCCACTAGAGTGTACACAGAAATCAGGCCATCTGCCATGCCGGCAAATACCTGTGGTGGGGACTGCACAAACAGTAGAACAGTGTAAGTAATGTTAGCAATATTTGAGATATATATATATATGTATTTGAAAAACTGCATACAATTCTACAAAACTTAGATTTGATTTGCCTCTTTGTCCACAGGACTTGTTATGAACCATGTCCTGTTTCCTGTGGTATGAACATGAGGTTGCATACACGTAAAACCCTTTGTCAAATTTTTAGGAAGGAGTGAGGAATTTGTCAGGACTTGGATCTAAGAGCACACCTTAGCTCGACACAGTGAAGAGGATGGTGATGCATCACAGACCTCACAAAATGCAATTTCTGAACTAGGCTTCATCTAGTTCATCATAACTTTAAACTAAGCATCATCTGAACTGAGAAAGGCACTGTGTTGTGGTCAGATGTGCCTAGAATAAAACTTTCTGATCATGCACACAATGGCACAGTGAGCATGTTTGGCACCAAAAGGGGACCGCACTTGGTCTCTATTGTTAAATACGGAGAGGATCGTTCATGCTTTGGGGCTTGTGTCTTGTGGCGAGCAGTTCAAGGGCTCTTAAAAGGTTTGATAGCATGATAAATTCCACAAAGCACCAGGATATTTCATAAAAATCACAACACAGGCAAATTTAGGATGAGTAGTACACACTGCTAGCCCCTATAAGTCAGCTCTGATACCTCTTATCTCGGAAACAAACCAGTATTAGTGTTGTTTTCTTCTAGACTGTTTCACCCAGATCAAATTACTTTCCTATCTCTTCCTTTTTATACCATATGTCACATTTATTGGTGTGTAGCAATGCTTCTGTATACAATGTGATATTATGCCCTATGAAGGAAATGGTACATAAAAGACAACGTCCCCCCCCCCCCCCCCCCCCCGAAAAGATTTCTTTTCAAATTTGAGAGAAAAGATCCAGGCAGCAGTCTTATTACTAATATTGCGATATTTGGAGGAAACATTTTTTCCCCTCCTAAACCGATCATTTCTAAACAAGCCTGCAGCACTGTCGCCATTTTATTTGGCCTGTTATTTTCTAAAAAGTGTATTAGCTCGAGTTATAACGCTGCCCCGAAGGCACAAAGCACTCGCCATTGACCCTGACGGCTTTAAAAACATAGGTGGAGGCCACATCAAAGTACACAATAGGGGTATAAGTGTGTGTTTGGAGAGAGATGAAGAGCAGCTCTGTCATTGTTGTCTGTGGAGCGGACCATCTGCTTCGGAGAGCTGCAGCATGAACACCTGCACTCTGGACACTTCAAACGAGAGGAGGAGAGAGGCTGGAAAACCTCTGTGTCGGGAACTGTGGAGGCCCTTCATCGTAAAGCCTGGGTGGGGTATGGGGGTGAAGTTGGCTATCAGATCATTTGCACAGAGGATGTGATTGTAGGAGAGCAGCAACACTGGTTGGCTCATGGATCTATCATAGTAAATACTGAGATGCAAAGATACCACTATTCATATGGACAAATAGATTAGATTATACGCCAGTGGGAACCCTTGATCATCTACTGTATATTTTCCTTTTATGTCAATCTATTCACAGGCAAGGATTTTATCCAAAGTGAGAGGTAATTGGTGCCTATAAAAATAAACGGACTCCTTTTCTCTTTGGGCGTCTGAAAGAAGGACAGGCAAAGCACTGGCAAGTGTGTGAACTGTCTCAGATACCGACCTCTGACCTGGCTGGCAGCAGCGCGAGGCATGTGACTACGGCCGGACAGGAAAGCAGTTTTTGCGGATGACTCAGGGGACACATCTCTTTCAGGCTGTAGATAAAGACCTCCTGCTCCTGGAAACAATCGCATGAAGAGCAAGATTAGTTATCTGCCCCCACCATGGCTGGACAGCCGGCTGAGAAATAAGAACAACCGAATACCTACTAGAGAACAGAATCAGCCACGTGGCCTAGACTTTTGTAACCCAAAGCAAGGTATGTTGAAGGGAACTGAAAATGTGGACTTTTAATGGAATGATGCACAACAACTGACTAAAGGAGTAAATCAAATAACTACAGTATATTAGACTATCATCTAAATCATTTCAGATCAGAACGCAAATTTGTAAACGTCTCGTTTTCTCTTTAATGTAAATCAGGATTTGTTTATTGGATCTCCTTCGCACGTATGTTAGAACTAGATCTTTTGCTCATTTTTGCTTCATTCCGTCAGCAGATTCAAGGGTGGAAAACTGAATCACCTACAGTACAGTATTGTGCAAAAGTCGAGACACCCTTCAGATTTCGCTTCAGCAAGACTTTCTAGTATTTTCAAGTAGACTTGAAGAATAGTCCTCTACGATTCCTAAAGGAGTTTTCTGGCTCTCATTGTTGGCAGGTTTTTGGCTCTCATTTTCAGTTCCAGTCCCTGACCAGTTCCAGAGGAATGCTTTTGTTTCCTAGGTCAATGTAACAATCATCAGCATTGAAAAACATCTAACTGAAGGCATGAACTAGTGAGAAACAGGTGCAGACGATGACGGATGATCAGGCCGGTTTTAAGTATACCGGTGATGCCCAATGCTGAGTGTTTGGAACAGACGAGAAGAGAAATGAGGTTGCTGCAGGAATTGTTACATAAACAGCCAACTGTATTTTTAGGCACTTTGCAGCATGTTGCAGTAAAACATTTGTTCCCATTTATTCAATTTCCATAATTCTATTTCATTTAATAGGAAGAATTGATGGGGGGGCTCAAGAATTTTGCACAGTACTGTATAAAGACTACTTATATACTGTAAAACAAACAAACAAACAAACAAACAAACAAACAAACAAACAAACAAACAAACGCTCTTTCCAAGCTCCAAAATGAATAATAACAAAACAAAACAAAAAAACGAGCTATAAATAGAATTGAGATGCAAATACAGATCAACACGACAGAAGCCTGTTTCCACGCGACAGAAGCTGATTCATCAGTAGCCCCTATTTGTGACTCATTTGGATGTCATTCCCCTCAAATCAGCGCTCATTCAGTGAATAAATGCCGATCAGTTTCACCACGGCAAACAATCAGATCAAACAGAAGCCAATATGCGGCTAAAGCGACATTTTTGTAATGATTTCATGGCCAGGCCAGATCTTCCAGCAGTAAGCATCAGTTGTGGTCACCATGCTGGGTCAGGTCTCGTGTGCATTTTCCAGTTCACAAGCTCAGCTTTGACCTTAACATTTCTTGTTTGTCCTCTTTTGGCCTGCTTTAATGGTCCGGCTACATCTCACACTACCAGACATGTGTATGTTTTCACCCATGTTTGAAAACATGGTGAGGGTTTTGATCATTCTGGACCGAGATCACAAGGACTGTCTCTCTTAGTCTCTCTCACACTAACACATCATCGACGCTAAGCAATGTTGCCAGATCTGCGGTTTTCCCACGACATGGGGCTACTTTTGAGTTGGTTCCACAAGCTGATTTTTATCTGTGGGTTAAGAGTGCACATTTTGCAAACGTTTTGCATATGTATGACATTTCTAGTCTCACGCTTTATTTATGTCTTATCTTGTATATCTGTGCACTTCCTGAAGGACTTTTTTTGGCTTTCACTTTTGCCTAGGTCTTGGCACTCATTTTCACTCCAGTCCCTGTCTGTACCTGAGCAGTTTCGGAGGAATGATTTGGGATTGTTAAGTCACACAGAGACCTAGGAATCATTCAAGCATAAAAAACATCAAACTTAAGGCAAGGCGCGGATGATGACAGATGATCAGGCTGGTGATGCTGAATGCTGAGTGGCAGGAGCAGACGAGAGGGAAAAAGAGGTTGCTGCTGAGTTTGATACATAAACAACAGATTTTTAAATTGATTCTTTAGGCACTTTGAGGTTTGCTGCAATTTTAAAAAATCCCATTTTTTTATTTAATCGTAAATTTTATTTCATTTACTATTAAGAAATTAGAGGTGGCTCAAAACTTCTTCACAGTTATTCATATACATGCATATACATGAACTGCATCCGGTGTCTTTTATGCGCAGTTTAGCCAGGGAATGTGACTGTTTTACGTCATAGATGCGGATACTGTGGATCTGCTAATAATTTACAGTGAAACAACTATTTGCATTCTAACAACATGAAAAGACTAGATTCTTCATTCGCAAAAATCCAAAAAACAAAACCCCTAAATAAATAAATAAATAGCACAGATGTACTTTTTTTTTTTTTTTTTTTTACAAAAAAATGCTGCTTAATGCTGCTTCATTAAAAATGTATGCATGATGTAACTTAAATACTGTAATACTGCAACAATATTGGAAAGTACAAGGGAAATTGGGTCAATTAGCTGTGTTTCATGCTCTAATAATTTTCTGAATAGGAAAATAAATAACACCTGATAAAAATTCAAACTTGAGTCTCTCATTATCCGCAATAGCCTCATCATCGTTCTAATCATGTCTAATGAAGTTGTTTTTTTTGTTTTTTTTTGGCGGGATCTCAGCTATGTCTTTTTCCAAAGGACTTTGTCATTTCCATGACAACATGTGGTGGTGCGCTTAAAAGGGAAGGCTGGATAAACGACATTTCCCAAGAGCATAAGAGCATACCTCGGTGGCGGTCCACAGGGTGTTCTCCGTCTTCAGCTGACAGCTGAGTCGTGATCCTGGGCACGGCATTCGCTTCACCTCCACCTGACCTTTGTCTGCGTTCACCACCGTGTAGTTCCTATCACACACACACACACACACACACATTTGCTTTCTTAGACTGCTTTAAGCTCAATTGGTCCGTTTGAGAAAGGATGGAGGAGACGAAATCAAAGTGTTTTTACAGCTGAGTAGAGATTTTACTTGCCCTGTCTGTTTACATGGAGAACAGCAGAAACACTAACAAGCTCGGATGTGTGAAAGGAAGCGTCAACATTTGATTTATTACTGGTTTTCCTTTTAAACATTTATCGTATATTATACTGTTACGCAGCAAGCATGGCTATTTGCTTCTGCTGGGAAACGAATGAAAATAGGTTTAGTTGATGTATGCAATTCATTAAACCATTTCTGAGGTCCTGATTCATAGCTATAGCTCTGAAGTCATTAATCATGCTGTACTCTGTAGCTCACTTCATATAGCCGCGTTCCACCAACGAGTCACTCCATCACGAGCCTAAATCAGCCCCTCATTACTATTGCTGCAGAAAGTTCTTAATATTTAACCTTGGTGACAACAAATCCATTGAGATGTCCGTCAACTTGTCTCCATATCATTTAGTTAGACCAATCAAAGCTTTCTTAGAGTTAAACATCTAGTATCAATTGGAAAGGTTTTAAACTAAAGTGCTATCCGCCCCTTCCGCTTGCACAATCTGCTCTCTCTAGGCTCTCGGCTATCGGACTAGCGGAGTCAGATTTTGGGTGTCAGGGAGTTTGAGCCACAACTTCGAGTCAGCTGTGCCGTGTTGTCAGTGTAAATTATGAGAGATTCAACACTTGGGTATATTTAAGTCCAAGTGTTCTGGTGGCCACCTTTTATTTCTTTGTAATTACATTAATGTTCCGTTCAATTACTCTTCAGCTACTGTTACTTAAAAAGCTAAAGTAATTAGAGTCATCAAAAAATTAAAAGCCACACAATATCTAGTAAAAGACCCAATCTAACAGCCTGGGTACTGTATATAACACATATACAGCAAGTAGTGGTGTTGAGAACCAAACCACTCACTGTAATAGCTTAGTAGACTTTTCATCGTCTATCACACCGTCACATTGTCATGTCTTACGTGACTACGCGAGGAACCCAGATTATTCTGAGACTTGTATGGAAAAATTATTTTCCTGACAGGCCGGCAAAAATAATTGCAAAAAAAACGTGCCTGCCGCCCAGAAATTGAACAAATCGATACCCCAGACAGCCACGACAGACATATGTCATGCCCAGGCTATTAGTCTTCATTCACAGCTGCCTTCCAGAGAAATAAACTAAAAAACCAGAAAAATAGGAACGTAAAAAAAAAAAAAATAAATAAAAAAAAACACTATTGATTGGACTTTTCATTTGGTTTGCATGTTTAAACAAAGGCAACTACGGCTTGAATTACCCGTTCTGAATTCCAGCCCCTTGTGTACTACACACATCAGATGAGGTGTGATAAGACGGTTTATGAGGGACGATTCTTTTCAGAATCAGAAACATGCAGGATGGTGTTGGAACACTGAACCAACAGATGAAAAACACATTTTGCTGTTACGCTGTCATAACACTCTCCTCCGTGAACAACATTCAGTCACCTTGAAGGACAGAACAACACATCATAGTCAAAACAAACTGATTATTTTTTTGATTTGTTCAAGATTGAAAAAAAGGCGATCTATCTACCTACCCATCTATCTATCTATCTATCTATGCACACACATGTACAGTATACTCTCGCACACATATACATGTATCATGATATTGAAATGCATCTGCTACTTACAGTATGTTCTGTAAATCCTTCACAATGGCTCTAATCTGAGGTGGTGTTAATTGGTGCTTTTCGAGGCTGGTAACTTTAAATGAACTTCTCCTCTGCAGCAGAACCACGTTTTTTAGTCTTGCTTTCTTGGGATGGTATTAATGAGAGCCAGTTTCTCCATGGTGCTGTGCAAATGCACTTGGTACTCAGGATTTCTCTGGGTACTCTGGCTTCCTCCCAGAGTCCAAAGACTTGCAGAGTAGGCATTATTAGGGGCATTATTGGGGCAATATATTACCCCATTATTAAGCATACAGGAATTTGATTTTCCAAATTGCTCATAGTGAGTGTGTGTGTGTGTGTGTGTGTGTGTGTGTGTGTGTGTGTGTGTGTGTGTGTGTGTGTGTGTGTGTGTGAGTCAATGTGCCCTGCAATATACGGGCACCATGTTCAGGGTATACCCCGCCTAGTACTCCAAGTACCCTGGTATAGACCCCAGGTGACCCCATACAGGAAAAGCATTATAGAGCGTATACAGTAGAGAGTGTGTGAGAATGTGAATGTAACACTGAATAACAGTTTCTGAAATGCAAATCATACTTTACTTTTCTTTGATTGCTATTTGGATGTGCCTTTTTTACTAATTGAGTTAACATCATGATTATTATTATTATTATTATTATTATTATTATTATTATTATTATTAGTGATTCCACTAAAGGTTATCTGCTTCTCAATGCACCTCTCACATGTATAGGATATACAGTAGTGGCCCACTCCTTAGGAGACTTGCAGTTTTGCTGTGCTTGAGTGAAGACAAAGCTCTCTTTCTTCTTGCATCTCTCAGACGCCGAATGTGAATTACAGCACCTTTCAGCGCATCTCAAAGCCGCTCCATTTGGCATGATGACACGGCCGTGGATGTAATTGCCAACACCTGGGCCACGAGATAAAAGCCGGCCATTCAGATTGTGTCAGGATGCCTCGGGTGGCCTGGCTGAGAGACAAAAAACAGCAGCGGTTCCTCATCTCACCTGGAAGCTATCCTCTGAGATGAGCCTCAGGCTGCCGCCGTTTTTTTTTCTTTCTTTTTTTTTTCTTACAGAAAGCACGTCATGCACAATAATGAGTTCGTTTGCATGCTCATGAATATTAATACGTCTTCAAACAGATTCCTAAGGGGCACGTGGTTCATCTCAATATTTTTACATTAACTGGGGTTAATAGGGGTGTTTAGTTTCACGACTGTGATTTTTTAAAGAGGGCAACGGGAGTTAATGAGGAAGAGAGGGAATATGCAGAATACCCTGAACTGAAGGGTGCTTCTTGCAAAAGGCAGCGCTTGAAATGTTGATTAACAGTAAAGCAATGAAACAAATGGAGGAAATATTTAATTAGACCGAGTGACAATTAAATACTTCAAATGAGCAAATGGTCACGTCATAATTGTTTTTACCATGATTCATTTACCTTAATAAATATTTGATCAAGGGGTGATAACACGGCTTGTTAAATTTGTGCCGTAGCCCCAGACACAGCTGGGGTCTTAGGGTGCATTTTAATGGAGTTCTATTTTAAACAAGACAAAATTCATTAGCCGTGGCCGGGTTTTTTTTTTTTTTTCAATTTGAAACCCATCTTAAATCCATTTTACATAAAATCCCACAGGCACAACTCCAGCACACTCCCATGTTAATCAGTGTTATTTCACATCAGATGCCCAAACCCTGCACAGGAATGTGATTATTTCTGCTCTGAAGTTTAGACCAAAAAGGCACATGGTCTATATTTCATGTTGTATTCTGCTACAGTATTGCATGCCCTGAAGTCGGTTATAATTCATACTCATAAGTTCTGAAAGAGTTCTGACTGCATCAAGATAAATAAAAGCTCCATGTCAGGCAATTGGAGCAAAATTTGCCATACTCTCAGGGAAGAGAGGGCGAGAGAGCGAGAGAGCGAGAGAGCGAGAGAGAGAGAGAGAGAGAGAGAGAGACTGTACTCTTAGCATCTAATACCTCAATACTCAATCACAGCAACACTAGTGAATCCTGGGAGTGACAAAACATTTCTCTGAGCGTCTGCTGCTTGAGCAGCAGTTTAAAAAGGATGCAGTCGTGGATTCATGTGTCTAAGGAGAAGCGTGTGCTAGCCTTTGCCCTCACTGGTTGGTATCTTCTATGTGATACAGAAGAGCTACCAAAGGATCTCTTGCAATTCGATTCAATTCAGTCCAATTCAATCTTATTTGTATAGTGCTTTTGAAAATAGTCATTGTCGCAAACAAGCTTTACGAAATCAAAAGAGGGGCAAGGAAAAACTCCCCGAGATGGCAACAGGAACAAACCTTGAGAGGAACCAGACTCAACAGGGAACCCATCCTCATTTGGGTGATGCCAGTCACATGAGCCACAAGCAAAACATACTGCATAATACTGCCTTACTAAATAATGGTGAATCTCTAGCCACAGATTTCACTGATGCGAGACCAGATAAGCAACACTTTTGAGGACAGCAGCCTGACACATTTACAATATGGTGATATTTACAGCTCTCTCATCAGATACGAATCACTGTTAAACTATCATTTATTAAAACTAAAACAGAATATCAGCATACTTATTAACATAGCATACTGATAACACTTCGTTAATAAACGTGTCTTCATCTGACCTATTTTTCTCCCTCTCATTATACTCACCTGTCACGCTGATATCTATGTCGTCTGTAGAGCGACTCGGGCTAATGTGCATGTGCTCGCACTGGTGTATTTCGGCATTGCGTACGCATGGTAAAAATCAACAGCAATTTAACATTAAAACTAATATACCAACACAGCCCATTAACCCCAACATGGAGTCTAAATGAGCAAATCGAACACATCATGTATAGTCAATATTTATTTCATTATCCAACATGCATTTCATGATTATTCCTCCTGAAATAAAATGATCCCTATAAAAACTTCCAGGATCACCAACAGAGGCGCACATTACCCAGGATTAGCCTCGTCTCACCATTGGATGGCTTGTTTTTCAGTGGGAAACCGATAAAAACCGTCTTCCAGGCATTTGACCTTGTATGTTGCGGCATTCCCATGAGCAACAACTGTTCTGCGCCGTAAAACCGAAGATAGCTTGCCAGAAGAAATGGCAGCTGGCATGGTTTTACATCGGGTCTGACCTCACACGCAGAAACTCGACTAACTATACTGTATGAGAGAGAAAATTAAGGATAAAAAAAGGGTTATGTTCCAAATACTTGATTTTAGGTGAAACACGCTCCTAATTGCACACTCACTTAAACAATCAGAACCAGCCCGGTGTTTAGTGCGGTACTCGCTAATAAACCCATTGTGTACACATACAGTACTCCCACACACACCTGTTGTCTTTTTCTCCGTCCCAGAACACGGCGCTGTAGCCCTGCAGCGAAGAGAGGAAGAGCTGGCTGTGCTGCTCGCAGGGCAACAGGTATCTCAGACAGGCGAAACTCGGCTCCTGCATCTGTCTGAGGATAGGCATGGCAAGAGGACGCTACAAACACACACACACACACACACACACACACACACACTCATATCAGACTGCAGCAGATACTGTACTTATAAAAATTGCATTTTTTCATCTTCTCATGCACAGGTAGAAACTAAGACTTTCCTGGTTCATTTTTCGTGTCTACTGAGTTCTGAAATCTAATTCCTCAGCGGTCGATGATGAATTATCTATAAGTGCAAGGATCATACAGTCCTGCTGCAAGGCACATCACAGGTATAGATTAAAGTGCTCGTTCTAGCATGTTATTTCTATAGTAACAAACCATTCAAAGGGACTTGGTAAGAAAGAGGACATGCCGCATTATCTAATCTTTTAGGAAGTTTATAAAATACGTGTTCTTATTTAACAAATTAAAATGTCGACATTGTTTTACTAAACATTTATTTAACAGTTGCCTCACACCATCTCATACCAGCGCGGCATTTCCTTCTGTACTTAGGCAAGAGTTCTGTTAAGATTAACATCAGCACGGCGTAGGCATGAGGGCGCTGCCCGAGTGCTGATACCATTACAGACGTGCTGATATTTTGTACAACAAGCTGGTTTTTTGCTCGACCGATGCAACTTCTTCGGCAACTGGTGGAACTAATTACCAGCGACTGATGGAGCCAGCGACCATCAGTCCAGTTAGCGATGGGGAGTTAATGTGATTAACAGGGGTGAAAGTGGTTTTAAATTCATCTGAATTATGTAGGCAAAAAGGTTCACTTTAGAATATCAGCTCCATTAACTTTCAGGTTCCGGGATTAAATCCTAAATAGCGTTAAATGGGAAGCTAATTTAGATCAAGATCACACATCGCAAAGCCTCATCTTGGAAAACAACATGAGATCTGAACTAAAGTAACACTAATAGGAACAATGTAAATGGATATATCTTTACACAAAAACTTTTGAACTTTCATGAGGTGCATCTTGTTCTCTGAATCAGCTTATTCTGAAAATGGTACACACTTTGAGGCCAAGCTGCAATAATGCAGAGCTGCACACAAGCTGGAGAGAGAAAATCCTCCTTAATTATACTTTGATGGCTTTTTGGAGCTATTCGTTTACGACTCTGACCCACTCACACTAAACCTCCTCTTGCTAAAAGCCATTCATTTATCTACTACCTTATAGAGAACTATTTTGAAATGCTCTTAAAGAGAGTGAAATGCACAGATCCAAATTCGAATAGCCATTTTATACTTTCTCTGGTTTGGTATCCCAGCACTCTTGCATCAAAGCCTGCAGGCAGTAGAACTGCACTTCCTCTGGAATTCCCAGGACAGGCCGGATGCCCTTGGAGAGTTTCTTCGCTATTTGCAGCTGGTGATGACCCAGCGATGGGCGACGGCCAGACAATAGCTCATACAAGACCATTCCATAAGAGAACATATCCACCTGGGAAACAGAAAAAGAGACAGAGGATGAGAGAATGAAAGCAAATGAAAAGAGACACAAGGGGACAGGAAGCTTCATCAGTGCATAAAAGTCATTAAGTTTACAATAATTGCTTCGTGGAGCTTGACACGTGGGAAAATGTACAGGAGAGTGAAAAGAGCTGGCATGGTGCCTCTTCAGTATCGTTCCTGGGGGTTATATTTGGCTCCTCAGCCTCCGTTGTACAACAAAACCCGGACAGAATGGAACCAGGTCATATCTGGATTACGGCTTTATCAAAGTTATGTAATTTCTGTGAATGAACCAGAACCGTGGCTAAAAAAAGGACATGGAGTGTTTTTAGAAAGGACAGCCTTGCCAAGTGGGGAAAACGGAGCCATGGTTTCCCCACAATGCCGAAGGTACAGTAGAGAAACCTGACATCACTAACTAAGTATTTAAGACATGCAGGAAATGCGCTGGAGGCAGAAGCTCGTCAGGACCAGTCTCATATAAGGCAGTGGACTGTATTCCTTTTGCTTAAGCACTGCAGCCTCTGTGGCTATAGCAAAATCTGAGAAATGCAATAAATTCCTTAATTACACCCAGACCCATTTACCTACTAAAGGTTTCCACGGAATACTTGCCAAGTTACCTAATTTCGGGTTACAGAAAGCAACCGGATAACCTTTAAATGTTATTTGCACTGGAATCCACTTAAATGTACTATAAACTAAGAATTGCTCTAATTTAACACTACTTAGAGTAACATTCGAAAGCTAGCAGTCATCAGAAAACAAAAGCAACTTTACATGAAACTGAGAGTTTCATTCTGCTTTACAATCACTTCCTCATTAGGACATGACAGAAAAAAGCTTAGGGAACTCAATTATCCCAGCGGAGCTTTTCGTTTGGAGACGTTAATGTGGTTACACTGATTTGGTAACGTTAAAGACGTGAATGGCACAACACGATGACTGCAAAACAAAGGGTGTCAGGATGCGAATGCCAGTTGCTGCATTGAGTGCATCGACATGCTTATCGCTGGACCACTACAGAACACGTTGTTGATGCTAGTAAATGTGAATACATTACAACAAATGCCAAAACATACCACACAACATTTACTGAAATATTACATTGAGAAACAGCCAAAAGAGAGAAAAAAAAGGTTTTTATCTGAGAACTGTCCTGTGAAAGCAGTTGTGATGAAGTTGGGAGGCTGTGCCAAGACCATGTGGAAATCTGATCTCTGATCTCAATTCTAAACCCTGTTAGAAATGTAAAGGACCACTGATGTGGTTGGATGCTCTTTGCATTGATATTAATCCCCATAAATGCATCAAATAAAGGTTTTGTTTTGAGGTTCTAATTGCAATGTTGTATTTGGGTCAATCATTCAAAGTTCTCTCAACATCCTTTTATCAAAGTCATTCCAACTTTCAAAAACAACGCCGCCCCGACAGTGAACGTCATCTTTACAACGTTGGTGCAACTATATTACAATGGTCACCTGCTAGGGCGCCAACACTAGAAGTCTTTATAGCGGGTAAGCAGTGCTTTCTTCTTTCATTGTGGAACATTAATAATAATAATAAAAATATATCTGATAAAATGTACAGTGAGACATTACTTAATAAACATGTTAGAATTTCCAAGTTGAATTTCTGTATTCAGTTTTTTTTTTTTTTTTTTTTGCAGACTATACACGTTTTTTCCACCACTTTTAGTCCATTACATTCCACAGCATGTCAGTTCTTACCTATTACTCAGCACTGGATTGACTAAAAATATCTGAATACTGTACACTTTAAAATGAAAGCAAAGCAATTACAGTCCAGAGAAGATAGAGAACTGTTTATATAAACGGTTCTCTATCTTCTTTGATGTAATATGATGAATGCAATTTAATCATATAGTTGAGTATTTTTTTTTGTTTCGCTTTCTAATAGAACATTCCAATGCATGTAATGCTTGCTGATGCTACATGGACAAACACTAAATCAGGAATATTTCAATTTCCTATCAAGTCTATCATACCTCAAGAATATAGGGTATAGGGTTGTTCAAATTAAGCCAGGACTTTTTGTTGTGCAAAAAAACAAACAAACAAAGAAGACAGTTTTGAAAGTAAAAAGCCCTTTTATTTCTGTATATAATCCTCTGCTACACTAATGCACTTATATCATTTCACTCGTTTTCTCAGTATGCCGGATCAGCTTGCCTGCTTCATGTCTGAAACGCTGGCCTCCCAGGAACTCCTTTAATGGCCCCAAAATGTGGAACAAGTTCCCGTGATGTGCAACTGGTTCTGCTGAACGATTGTGTGTACAGATTCCACAGTCAGATGTGTGTCTTTCCCAAGTTGATTTTCCAGGATCAGGCATTCCACTCTCTAAATGTTCACAGGAATGACTGCCCAGACCCAATCGTCATTCGCTGTGCTTGAAATCTTCTGGAAATAAATTGATTTTACGCCTTTATTCAATTGATTTATTCCCGATTCGACTTGAATGTCCCTCACATTTAGGCTCAGAATGCAATTTCATGCAATGTTAATGTCCTGCCTAACAGTCAGACACACCCCTCAAGTGGAGAGGCGCTGCCAATTGTGCCAGTTGTTCTCTCCCAACATCACTGTCCAACCTCACCAATGCTCTTGTGCACAAATCCCCATAGACACATTCCAAAGTGTTCAAAAAGCACATACCTGATGTCCACATACTTTTGGTGTTTATTTATATTTTCAGTATAAACAGTCATACATTGAATGGTGCGAGAAATGATGTATGATCTGAAAAATATGAATTTTCTGAACAAATATAAACAAATGAATAGCAGGTTGCTATTTTATTTCTTGTTACTGTATGTATGCCTTACTTGGCAATAACAGTAGTCATGCTGATCACAGTGTACAGTAAAGCATTTAGCAGTTGGTTAAAGAGAACATTGACATTCAGCAAACCAATTTGACTAAATGAGTACAAATTAAACCCATAACCCCAAAGTATGCAGTGTAATAGATTAGTGCCTCTGACTCGGTACAAGCCTCTGCAGTCAGTGTTATGATCTGCGACTGCTTCAGTTTGGTCAGGTCTAGGCTTAGCAACGTTAGGGGCCAATAATTAAGTCAGCTGACTACCTGAACATACTGAATGACCAGGGTTTATTTTTTCCGTTGATGGCACAGGCATATTCCAAGACTCAAACTGTGAAAGAGTGGTTCTGGGAGCATGGGAAATCAGTTTCACACATGAATTGGCCACCACACTGTGCACTGTAATCAAAGATAAAAGTGTTCAAAGGAAATAGACTGTGGGACTTTTTTTTTTTTGGCCAGGCAGTGTAGGACAGCAACAGATCTGACCTCAAATGCACTCTCTCAACATAATCTCAGTGCGATCTTTGGGAAATCTGAGCTCAAGTTAAAAGTCTAAATCTAGAGGTTTATCGACGTTGCTGCTAGAATGGATTTAAAACTTTTCTTTGAAGGGTTTTAAACGTAATCGAAAAGGATGAGAACGATTTGAAACTTCAGTCAAACTCTTGAGGGTGTGTCTATTGAACTCTGGGTTCAGCATCGGTAGCCCTCATTAACACAGACGAATAAACCGAATGAGTATTAACACTGTCTGCCTTCCTGAACAGACCCTAGAGTAAAAAATGTCACAAATAAAATAAATAAGAATAAACCAGAATACTAAGAAAAATAATGTAAAGAAAATGATTCAAGCTGTACATACATGCACTATATTGCCGAAAGTATTGACTTACCTGCCTTCACAGGCATATGAACTTTAGTAACATCCAATTCATAATCCATAGGGTTTAATATGATGTTGGCACACACATTTCACTCATAACAGCTTCAACTCTTCTGGGAAGGCTTTCCACAAGGTTTAGAAGTGTGTTCATGAGAATTTCTGACCATTCTTTCCGAAGCGCATTTGTGAAGTCAGGCACTGATGTTGGACATGGCGGCCTGGCTCGCAGTCTCCGCTCTAATTCATCCCAAAGGTTTTCTATGGGGTTAAGGTCAGGACTCTTCCAAAACCAAAGTCGCTCATCCGTGCCTTTAAGGACCTTGCTTTGTGCCCTGGTGCGCAGTCAGATATGTCTATACTTGTTATGCACTCTTTTTATCAGTCATCGACACACTCATTCTTTTGGCATTGGATGTCCTCTATGATAAACATAAAACAATATGGACATACAAAAGATCCTAAATATTTTCAATACATGTTGTACTTGCAGTTATCAAAATTCCATGACCTGGTGTCAGCCACTAGATAATGGGTTCCCTATTAGGCCTGGTTCCTCTTAAGATTTTGGCTTTCCTATAAAGTGTTGCTCTAAGGCTTTTGGCTAAAAGGACTGTGTCGGAAAACTTAATTCCTTAAACTTTTTATTCTCTATAGTTTTAATATCCACTTAAGAGAAACTAGACTTTCACAGTATACTCTCTCTCTCTCTCTCTTATATACTGTAAAACAGCATATCATGGTGGATTTGAGCCACGTTGGAGATGATGTGAAATTTCCTGGAAGTTTAATAAACTAGGTTGAAATGTAGCAACTAATGCAATTTAACTGAAAAGTCTCAACAAGCTAAATATCTTCTTTAATAGAAAAAGACTTTGGAAAATAAGCGAGTAATTGAATCCCTGGAGGCGTGACTTTATTTAGCTGTAATCTTTATCCTCTTTGGATAATGTCTCCGGTAATGAAGCACCGTGTCTGAACTCTTGATTAAAAAAGTAAAACAAAACCAAACAAAACAACCCAGTGACTAACATTTCAGTCACAAGCTTTTTGTATCCTCTAGAATCACATTAAGATGTTACTTGAGTCTCACTAGCATCTTCATTTACATGAGAGTTTCTCGCGAAAGCATCCGTGTTATACAAGTTTTTTATGCATTGTACTGAACTTGCTTAGTTTGGCAAATATTCCGACATATCTTGAAATCTGGAAGTATTGTCTAGCAATCATTTACATTCATCACAACAGCTTATAACTTTGTGTATGTAAATGGTTGAATACATAAACTGACTTTACGAATAGCATTTATGTTCATGTTGACAATATTATTTAGCAGTAAGCCAAACATTTATCTCCATTAAAATCTTAACATTACACAAATAATACACATATATTTTTATGGGGTTAATTTTGAAAAATGCAAACCTATGTGAGCAGTGCAATAAAAAAAATACTGCACTGTAAGTAAAGAGTCTTTTGGCACATCGATGTCTAGTGGCAAAAATGACTGGGCCTAATCACGAAATGACAGAACCCCATTTGAAATTACAGGCTGGAAAGTGAGACCACCTCAGGCCCATGATGAAGTCACTAGGTTTGGGCACTGAGAGCTTGGGTGAGGTTGTGGTTTTGTCAGGGAACGTGGCAAGAATAATCATAAGAATGATGTCATCAGCTACTGTTTCCTATCAAAGTACAATTTTGGCGTAGATGAATCTTGACTCTTGGAATGATTCAAGGTCAGCTCTTATCTCTCTGAAAGTCTTCAGAGTACAAAAAAAGAGGAAATCTGGCAAAGTCTTTACATACCCACTTTGAGAGATTTGAAAGACACTAAAAAAAAAAATAAAAAAAACCTGGGCTGTTAAAATAATCAGTCAATGTAAAAGCACTGGGGGAAAAACCAATGTCTTTATAGAACAAGTGATCACAAAGCAGAGCGCTTAATTCATCATGAGTTACTGTAGAAGATGAATTAGAAAAGTTTTGGGGATCTCCAACACGTCTCTATTTCTTGGCGATGTCTAACATTAAGTCCTAAGGGCATAACTTACCCTAGCCAGCTGCTCCTCTGGTACTAATCAAAGTTTAATGGGTTTTGATGATTTATATAATTTTTTTTAAGTTCCCTAGTAGTGAAGGCCTGGTATATTTACCGTGCATTTTATTTTTGAGCATCATTTTGGTCTCATGTTTATAGTTAATAAAGAAAGTAAATAATAGTCACCTGATTAACTGCATGGCAGACTGAGGAGGAGACTACTCCTTCAATAGGAGACATTTTTGTAGACCACAAGAACTCATATAGCCACATACTGTAATGTATACTGAAAACTGCCTAACACACATAATGTTCAGAATTTTCAGAATTCAGTCGGCTTCTTCTTTCAGCAATCACATCATTAGGCAAACACTAGTGACCCAGTTCTACTGGCAGCCACACACGCCCATCCCATAACACTGCATTCACCATGTCCGATGACTTGGTATGCTCTGAAACATGAGGTCTTCCTTTCCTGCTCCATACTCTTCTCCTCCAGTCATTCTGGTACAAGATAATCTTGCATCAGGACTGGACAGGAATCTTTTTATCAGGTTTTCAGTTTATGCATGTTCCCAGTCTATAGTTAAAGTAATATCCCTGTCTTTACCTTTGAGAAGTTATCTAGTGACTGTAGACTTTGATGATGATGTGCCTACGTATTCTTGACTTCACTACATGTTTTAATGTTTTTTATTTTTCCCCCAACAAGTAAAGAATTCTGCGATCATCCGTTTTAGCCTTTCTTCTATGGCCATCAAGGCTTTCTTTTTGTTGCTGAACTTGTCAATGCATTCCTTCTTTTTAAGACTGAGAGACTTAAACAAGTCAGGAATTTCTAAATGGTTATGCAGTATTTTTGTTAAACCACTTGAATTAAAGCTGAAAGACACATTTCGACCACATCTTTATTGCTTCATGTGAAAATATTGTCAAAATACTCCAAATAATTATAGACTTGACTGTTTTTATTTAAGAAAATATGTCTGTTAGGCTCATAGATTTTTCCTCATTTCCGCCAAGGATAAAAAAAGAAAAAAAGAAAAAAAAATATTTACATACATATATACACACACAGCATATATATATATATATATATATATATATATATATATATATATATATATATATAAATCACTGGCGGAAATGAGGAAAAAATTATATAATAAATATAGAAATAAACATATAAAATATATATATATATATGATTAAAAAATATATATATTATATCATTAGCGGAAATGAGGAAAAATTTATATAATAAATACATATATTACCACCGTTGTTCAACTCAAACCGAGACTTGTGATGAAATTTCTTGTGAATAAATTTACAGAAGATTCCAAGCACAGTAAGTTGACGACTTATTTACCGCAGTTAAACACTTGAATGGTACAAAAATTTTAAAGAGGGCAGTACATCCAAGAATGGCAATCTTGGCCGAGATGGCTGGGAACCCATGGCTATTTCTATGAACCTTTTAAATAAAAAACAGACGCATATGTCTGTGGAACCTGTACACACAATCATTCACGAACAGCACTTGTACATTACAGGAACTCGGCTGAGAGATTTTGTCACATCCCCTGTAAGGGTTCCTGGGACGCCAGCGTTTCAGACATGAAGCAGCAGTCTTTCTACCTTGTCCAAAAACTAGTGAAACGCTGGGATGAGCGCATTAGTGTAGAAGAGGAGTATATAGAGAAATACAGGTAGTTATTCTCATAAATATGTTTTTTTTTTTTTTTTTTTTTACAGTTTTCTTATCACAAAGTGATAACTTGGATGGAAGGTCACTCCATCATAGTGGAGCTTAATGTTGTCAAGAGCTATGTACTGAATTATCTGTATAGATTTTGTCATTTCTACCTCAGCCGGCAAAGTGCAAAGCCATCTTTGTGTGGTGTTTTTTTTTTTTTTTAGACTTGTATAAAATAAATTTTCTAACCAGTTTGAGGGAACTTGTTTTTTTTTTTGAAAAAAAAAAAAAGCCTGGATGTGTCATGTCAGACTGTGTACCTTCTCATCATAGACGATGCCTGGGCGGATCTCAGGAGCCTGGTATCCCGGCGTGCCCTCCACTCCCAACGCTCCCTCATGAAAAGACTGGCGGGATATGCCATAGTCGGACAGTTTGACGTTGACCGAGTCCTCCACCTGCAGCGACCACACGAGGATGTTGTCCGACTTCAGATCACAAAAGATTATGTTCTTCCTGTGAAGGTAGGCCAAGCCTGCAGCAACCTGATAGGCGGCTTTGAAGGTCAGCATGTAGCCCAGGGGCATGAACAAGGAGCCTGTGGAGAGTAACCAGTACAACAGTTTCCAGTAACATCTCATTAAGACGAGATAAACACTGTAAGATGATGATCAATATTATGCCTTATGTAATAGTAGCACAACCTCAAGCTTTCACATATTTTTTTTAAAAATCCGACTTATTCAACTATAATAACCGCTTTACTGTATTTTGGTCAGTGTCGTGGTAGATGGACGGCATATCGGTTCATTACAATTATTTAAATAATTCTTACATTTTCTTTTTTGCTTTTATTACTCCTAATCATGATTACGACAGGCAACGATGGTCAAGCTACACTTCTTTATTCCCAGCTATAGCTTTCAGGTCCTCTTCAGGGATCCCTACATGTTGCTGAACAAATTGTGAGATCTCTTTAGGGGGATGCACATGAAACAGCTTTAATAGGTGCCAACCACGATTGTCTGAACCATTTCTCACTTTGGAGGAACAGCGACTCTACTCTCCAAGGTTCTCCTGAATTGTCAAGTGTAAGCCAAGCTAACTGCAGAGGAACTGCATTTCCACCACCTGTACTGGCAACTTTATCATTGTAGTGATTAAGAATTTTGGAATCATTTTATAAAACTCGTAAAAATCCGTAATTATGAAAGGGAGACATGTCACGTCCTTCTTACCAGGCAGAACTTCTGAAAGTTCAGCTTTACAGTGTGTGACAATAAGTTATTAAAAATAAATGTAATAATAAATAATAAATCACAAAATGGAAGTGGTGGCTTTTAGCTAAATATTGTATAGTAGCTTACAGAATTTAGAGACTTTTAATATATATATATATTATCTCTGTAAGTGTATATATTGGCTTTATCTGCACCACCACATAATTGCTTCCATCTTGCGCCCTACAGGGTGAACACAGTGAACCCTATGAGGGTAATGTATCATGTCTTATCATAATTCTGTCATGATGTAAACACACTGCATTAATAATCCATGCTTGTAAAAGCAGCCTGCTGTTACTCAGTCTTACTACCGTGACGTCTGCCCATCTCACCTTTGCTACGTTCCTCCAGTACAGTGTTGAGGCTCCCAAGTGGAGCCAGCTGTAGGGCGAAACACAACGGGTGGATGCTGATGCCCAGCAGGGAGACGATGCAGGGGTGTTGCAGGGTGTGTAACATGCTGGACTCCTGCCGAAACTCAGAGAAGCTCCTGGAAGCGTCCATCGACTGCAAGTGCTTCAGCATGGTATCTGAGAGGGCACAAGAAGGCATTACTGTAGGTATTGACTAAAAGATCCTTGCAGGCCAGTGTTTTCTCGGATTGCAAACTAAAATGAGAAAAACTGTCTGTGGCAGGAATCATAAGCTGGAGGACTATGATCCAGTTGCAGACTTAAAGAAACTAAACGTTTAAAAAAAATGCAATGTACCAATGTACTACCACAGGTTCAGAGACTGCAGGCTTTTTTCTTCTTTTTCCCTTTATTTTTCTTCCCAAATACCTGCCAAATTGCTCTAAAGTCCTAGCCACAAATGGCTGTAGCATTATCCAAACTTGAGCTCAGAATCTCCTGATGATGGGTTCAATGCTTTTCTGCTGCAGGATTCTCTGATGCTTGATCCATGATTGTGACAAGTAATTATTTATCTGAAGCTGGCATAATAATCGTTTTCATATACTTTTAGGATTAAAAAAAAATTAACATTTAAATGAGTGACAATATGGATAGTTAATAAAAGTTTAGAGGTCTCCTAGTCAAACCAAGAAACGACATTTTATGGTTATAGGGTTATTAAATAGCATTAAAAGGTAACAGCTACCATTCAGCCTTGTTAGTTGCTTGGTATAGAGTACAGTATTTAGCTAAATACCTTTACCCTTGGTCTAGTGTGCTATAAATGAATCCAATAAAACTTCAGATATAAGGTTCGATTGGTAGAATGGTAGGAGGTGCTCATGCGAAACATCACAGCCATGTATGTGATTTGACTTAAAGTATTTCTCTAAGACCTTATATAAGTCATAAACCTGCTCCCGCTCCTGTATACAACATGTGACCTATGAAGAGGAAACCATCAGCTACCAGTTGCCTGAGTGAAGTAATTTAAGCAACAATTAAATTTTGTAGCTGGAGGGCTCGTAATGGTTTGGCATCAGCACTCGTGACCATATGTCCTTAATGAGCAGGGGTACTGTTTCACTCCAGCTGTGCCCAAAGAGTCACATCCACTCTACACTGCGCATAATGCTATAGACGGCAGTTTCAGCATGACACAAGATGACTGCTATAGGATCCTTTTCATAAATGTGACTTTCAGCCCAACGGTTTGTAAAGAAGTGGAGGTGACTGATTAGCACTTTAACAGATAATGGCAGGGCTGAGCCAGTTAAGGATTTCTTCTCAGGGTACTGGATGCTAGAATAAGAAGCATTGTCAGACTAATGCTGTTTATCAAAAAGATTTATATGGCTGACTGTTGTTTTTTTAGGGGTTTGTATATCTACTTTATATAGGAAGTCTTTTAAAGAGATACAGGCTCAGCATGCAATGAACCCGAATCCTGGATATAGGTTTTTACACTCATCTACCCCTGCTGTCCTTGAGACTTTCACAATCTTCTGATCTCAATGACTGCGTCACTTCAACCCTTGATTGGCTTATGAGCAAGTCGAAGTGCTCAAAGGTCAAGCTATAGACGTGCTGACTTCCAGTCCAGCTTGGCAAGAACGGATTTCTTTTTTAATACACGAGTGACGAAAGAACATCACAAAAAATGGATTAATTCGTTTTCTTTACCTTCTCTTAACATACTTGTTAGTCATAGATTCCTAAAATTCACATGCGTTCATAATCAAGACCACAATAACCACATTTCCATTAACAAAAGTCAGAGTAACTGCTTTTACTTTAGTATCGTTTAATTGCACTGCACTAAATTTACATTTATTTTTAATGATTGTTGATTTTTTTTAATTACTGGTCAGAATATATTAATTATTCATATTAATATATTAATTCTGCTGTAAAAAAAAAAATGCATACTGTATACAGCCAGTCAAGGTCAATAGGATGTTGCTGAAGGCTAAATGTTGTCAAAACTGTGATGAAACATGTATTTTTCTGAATACCAATAATAATTTATTGCTTCAACCAACACATTTTACTTAAAAAAAAAAACAAAAATTTATGTTACATTCCAATCCTGCCTTGATGGCTACCTGCAGAGATCACAATAGATAAGCCAGTTCAACATACACACTGGTAAAACAATCAGTTTGCATATAAATGCCAATAAATAAATTCCTGCAATAAATGCACAGCTACATCTGTAGCAAAATTAATAATTGCATATAGGTCAAATATAAGGATTTAAAAAATATTAAATATGTACATACTATATGTTCAAAATGCTATATACGATGCACAAACAGTATATTGTAGAATTTACGCATTCGTTTATTGCATCCTTAAAAACTATACAGAATGTTAGGAGAAGGCACATCTCACTTGCAAAGTTTCCGTTAGTTTGTACAGCAGTTTTGACTTTGATCACACTCAGACTTCAAGGACAGGAAACAGTTTAAAAGAAGTGACGTCCAGGGTTAAAGGGTCAGCTATAAAACTTTCTGTCATAGACTAGAGCATCAGGAAGTGAGCATTAAAACCTCACTTTTAAAAGACATTTTCGTTTGGAAACACTTGCCATAGGAAAACTCCACTGCTTTCGTGCACTTCATTAAAATGTTAGTGTTGTACAGAACACCTATCTCTAGTATTAAATCTACAGTAGCTTTCATTACATAAATTCATGTAAAATTGATCAAATCCACATGCATTCTAATAACCACAAGAGATTTCATACATTTTAAGTATTTGCTTAGTCTTCTTTTTCCAGACACATTAACAAATAAAATACATTCAGATCTGAGCTACTGTACCATATTCAGAAAGTGCTGACTATAAACAGAGGGGTTGTGAGAACTGTGAAAGGCAGCTGCATGTCCATAAAGGTGAGAATTGAAACAAGAGCTGTAATGAAAATGCACAATGTGTGAATACTGACTCTTTATAATTCTTTGTGTTTAAAAAGACAGTAAAGACGCAGACCCACATGTCTGCTGTGGGTTATTATACTGAAGCCATTATACTGAGCATGGGGGAAAAACTGAATGCATAAAGCATGGGATTGAACAAATGCTTAGTTCCACATTTAGAAAATATAATAGACATCCTCCTGTCTGCAAATGCCATTTGGATTTATTTTGGACTCTGGACTTCCTGTCTGTCTCTTTAAAAACAGAAGCCCTATGGAGCAAGCAAGGGTTGTTTTACTAAAACTTTGGTAAAATGGGATTCATCAGGAAATCTCTTGTTTCTTTTGTTTGGTCATTATTATAAAGGCGAAATATATTATTATATTACATAACACAATTCCAGCCAATTAATCTGGTTGGACGAGACGTATTCCACGAGTGGTGATAATAGAGCATAACAGCACTCGAACCTTTAACTATGTTGTATGCATCAGTTTGTGGCTTTGGTGTTCTAACTACCATAATTATACTATCATCGGTGCGTTGCTATGTTCTGCAGTGCTGAAGTGAGAGCACATTCATGCTTCTTGCTCAAGTCACAGAAGCACTTCTAACCCCTAATCAAGGGCACTACTTGATGTGTGGAACACTTCAACTCCAGAACCCTAAACTTAATTGAGATTCAAAAGCAGAAATATAAAAATAAACTATTAGATTTACAGGACTATAAAATATTAGAAAGAATTAAAAATAATAATAATAATACATTTATTCACCCCAGCAAATTACACGAAATGTCGACCTCTGGTTCAATGCTCGTTCTACCGGTCTCGAAAGGATGTGTGTTGGTGAAGCAAAATTACTTGGTGAAATAAACATACAAGTCATGGTTTGTTAATAATAAATGGATTTTGTAAAACTGTTGAATAAAGGCAAAATCACATTGATCACTATAATGCTTATCCTGTACACGGTTGTGGAGGGTCCTGAAGCCTATCCGAGAAGACTTTCAGCACTAGAGGGGTACATTCTGGACAGGGTGCCAATCCATCACAGGGTGTGCGCACAACCACACACACGCAGAGGAAACCCACCAAGCACGGGGAAAACATGCACACTCCATGCACACAGACTGGAAGTGGGAATCGAACCCTCGGCCCTGGAGGTACGAGGACACGGTGCACAGCTGGATAAGGTACTGACTGACAGCAGCTCCAGCTAAAAGTTAAATCATGGGTTGATATTAAATACACTCAGTCTAATAAAGTGGTAATGTAAATGCAGATAATCTGTCCAAAAATATTAATCAATATTACCAATTTCCAGCACTACAGTTATATTTCTGCATAAAGACACAATCAAAACATTTAGAAAACACACATAAATGAAGGAAAATAGACATTAATGCTTAACCTATTATTCCTCTTGGCAACGGCTGCTTTAAAAACATCGTCCTTGATAACATGTAGCGCGGACATGAAATGGGTTTTAATAAAGCTGCCAATCACTTTTCATATAATGTATACTTTATAATCTGTTATGTTTAAGGGAGAGAGAAAGAGAGAGAGAGAGAAAACCAGCAGGATGCTGAGGCAAGAAGTGGTTTAGTTGCTAAAATGTGACCAATGGCAGGAACTACTAGCTTTTCTTGCAAACATTAAATGAACAAAAAGTTTGATTCATAAAATATGATTTACAGTTTTGTGCCACTGAAACCATAGAATTTGTTCATGAATAAATCAAGTGTGATATAAAATATGAGCTGCTGGATAGCCAGGCCACAAAGCTCTAAAGCTGGCTTTGGGCTGGCTGCAGGACGCTTTTTGCATCCAAACAACATCCCAACTAATTTAGTAAATGTAGCACAGAGAGAGAGAGAGAGAGAGAGAGAGAGAGAGAGAGAGAGAGAAAGGGCAAATGGAGCAATTCCACTGGTTTTGGCAGTACTTTTTTTTTTTTTTTTAAACCCATTTGTCATCTGCGGTTGCACAGTTACCTCTATTCACTGGTTCTGCAAGAAAAGACCAATGCACTACAGATGGGAAGCAGCATGGTTATGCCAGATTGGATGGGCAGCTATGAAAGATAAAAGTGGGAGGATAAAGAAAGAACAGCTCTGAAACTAGTCGAGTATGACTCAGCATGGGAGAGTTGTAATGTGCTCCGCTGAGCTGGCTGATACAGACACGTGCACACACACACACACACACACACACACACACACACACACACACACACACACACACACACACGCACGCACACACACGCATACACACGCATACACACACACACGCACACACACGCACGCACGCACACACGCACACACACACACGCACACACGCACACACACACACACACACACACACACATACACACACATACACACACAGATCCTCTGGCCATAATTAAAAAAAATTATAATACAAACTTTCGCTCATTCGACACAATCAGTGCAGACACTCATTCACTCATATCTGAAACAAGAAAAAAAAAAGAAAAAAAAAGAATGCTGCAATTCGCTATCCAGCACACTTTTCAGGAATAGTGTACTCATGGACAAAATTCATAGTCTCCTCACATCACCTGCCTAACTCGCATCTTCTTAAAAAGCATCCTGAATGTGCATAAAATTATACAAACATGACCAGCTGAGATTTTTTTGGGTACTAAAGGTAAACTATCACGCCATGTTTAGACATTAGTTGCTGAGAGAGGGCGATCAGAATGCTTCAGCATGGTGCCATTGCCAGTGGAGGTGGCAAGAGTGACGATGCCAAGACAAAACTAATTCAATGGCGAATTATATAGAAAATGCTGGCACTACTGATGTTTGACAAGTTGTTTGACTATTCGATGACATTTGGCTGCAGCTGGAGTGTTGAAATGCAAGGAGGCCATATTGTGGGCCAATATTGACTGTATATATAAGTGTGTGTGTGTGTGTGTGTCATCCAAACTGACCCTTGTGTAGTCAATAAAAAGCTTTTAGATGCCTCCGGAAGTGCACAATTGAATCTGAAGTATTTATTCATTTTAAAACAAAGAAAAGGCCTCATTTCAGATATAAAATTTTCCTGGATGAAAACAGCTGCAAAGTAAAAATAAATCAACAAAAATGGTAGGACACATCTAGCCTGAGGAGAAAGGCACTCTACAAGGCTGTTTTTGTTCCCAGATAAACACCTGACACTAATGTACCCTCAAATACACACAACTTTTCTCTATGGTTCACCTGTGTGTCTTTAAACAAACCCCAAGGTTCTCTAAAACCAACATACAAAGACTGTAGCCTTGACGTCACCACCGTGCCTGAAAGATACAGCATACGGCTCCTGTGAGTGTGTGTTGAGTGGAGAAAGTAAGAGGCAAGCGGTGGTAAGTTTTACAGCTCAGCCTGCTAACCTGACACAACCATGATTCATTAGAGGATGTAAGGAGCTCAAGCCAGATGAGATCAACATGGCCCTTTGACCTTGAACACAGCATGAGCCAGACACTCACGTCCCAGCAGAAGCAGAAGATTAGCGTCACGGACCAATCACAAGGCTCTCAGAATACACTCCTCAAACTGACCAACACTGGAAAGAGGATGATATGGTGATGACATGTGCTGGTGTCAGATATGCATTTCACAATAACTGTCTAACTGGTGATCACTGGGACTTATTCATCAATCTTTTAGTGTAAATGTGTGTGTGAACGTTTTCGTAGGCCGAAATTCCTGACTGAACAACACATTAATGCTGTAACAGCAATAGGAATATTTTTGGGTTGTGGAACGAATCATCCGAGTTTCCATTATTTCTTATGAGGAAAAGACTTTTAGACTTTATTATAAAGACTAAGTTAGACTTTATTCATAAACATTCATTCCTTACTAACACTACAATATGGATCTCATATACTGTAAGTCGAGTTTTAGTTATTAATTACTGGAGGCTAAAAAAACACAAAACAAGATCTCAATAAATCAATCTGTGCCCAATGTTGAGTCAAGGTCATTTCATATCTTACTCATAGCGAGACAGGCCAATACACATTACACCCACAAAACACAGGCCACCAAACACAAAATAACTACTGTCTCATCTCTGATGAAAAATAATGCTATAGATCATTACAGTAACTAAACAGTATTTGAATAACATGTTCTGAATGTAAAATATGGCACAGATACTGTAGTATTAGTGTCTTCAAAATTCTGCAGAAACCACATGACACCTCTGAGAACCTACAAATATACACTCCATCATAACAATGGCATTTAACACATCAGCACCAGTACTAATGCAGTAATTATCACAAAACAGAGCATTACCATTCCATCAAACATTACAAGTATTTTCGAATAATAAATGAACAAATAAAGTCTAATGTAAAAAGACAAATGTAAAAGACAAATATTGTATATTTTTTTCAATTTGTGTTTCATTTAATAAAAGCCTTAATTGCTGCCTATTATGTTTTCCTTAAAATAACATGTAACTGTTGGTTGCTATTCAGCTTAACAAAGGAAGCGCATTGTTAGTTTATACTGTTCATATTATCACAATATTTTAGTTACAAATATTAGTAAGTGATTGGAGCCTCACATCAGCCACTGCATGTGGAACCAAAGAACGCAGACTTCACACTTTAAAGTGCTTTAGTGCTTTCTCGAAGAACAAATGGTGCTCACCTTAGAAAGCTTCTCCTAAAATGACTTCAATCCCTGCAACAATGTTGAAACAGTCTCCAATAATAACATGCAAAATACTATTTTCTGCTATATATATCGTTCTGGAAGCCATCCTGAACTCAAATATGTTTTCCTTTTGTGTGTATTGCAACCACAAGTAAAGTTCTGCCATCTTAAAATCAGGATTTCCACAAAAGTGAAAAGCGAGGAAATCACATTCAAAGATTTAATTCCAGTTCCATCGAAGCATACCCTGCCTCCACATTTAAAACCTAATATCTCTTTATATACAGTACAGACCAAAAGTTTGGACACCCCTTCTCATTCAAAGAGTTTTCTTTATTGTGTTCTTTATTGTGTTCTTTAGCCCAAACGCGTCTCTTCTGCTTGTTGCCTGTCCTTAGCAGTGGTTTCCTAGCAGATCTTCTACCATGAAGGCCTGATTCACACAGTCTCCTCTTAACAGTTGTTCTAGAGACGTGTCTGCTGCTAGAACTCTGTGTGGCATTGACCTGCTCTCTGATCTGAGCTGCTGTTAACCTGCGATTTCTGAGGCTGGTGACTCGGATGAACTTATCCTCCGCAGCAGAGGCGACTCTTGGTCTTCCTTTCCTGGGGCGGTTCCGCATGTGAGCCAGTTTCTTTGTAGCGCTTGATGCTTTTTGTGACTGCACTTGGAGACACTTTCAAAGTTTTCCCAATTTTTCCGACTGACTGACCTTCATTTCTTAAAGTAATGATGGCCACTCGTTTTTTTCTTCACTTAGCTGCTTTTTTCTTGCCGTAATACAGATTCAAACTCTTTGAATGAGAAGGTGTGTCCAAACTTTTGGTCTGTACTGTATAAAACATTCCTGCCCCATTTTTAGGAATGATTACAAAGGAAAATAAGATATCACCTGAAGCAAAAGTCACTCACAGCATTTATACACAAGCCTCATCACTGTCTCTTCCCTCAATTGATCTTGGTTTGCACTAAAATCAACAAGGAAATGATCGATCCAGACTGTCCTGTTTGAAACCTTTGTCTGCTGTAAACAGTATTACTTGCACGCTACTTATTTTAGTTTTATTTACTTATTTTTCTTATTTTAGTTAAAATGTATTGATTTCTCTCACTTTTGGGACACTTCTGGCCAGAACCCGGCAAACACACACACACACACACACACACACACACACATGCTGTATAATACATAACTGGCACAAGCCTAACAATGTGATTCAATTGTCAATCTTTTAGTAAAGCTATCTCAGGCAAACCAAACTAAATGATTTACAAAATGAGCTTTGGAAACACCGATTTGCTTCATAGTCACGTTGTATAGGTTGATTACCTGTACAGTACAAGGCGTGCTCCCGAGCTCCACAGCTCATTTGCGTTTAGAGATGCCTATAAAACTGAAACAGCTGGATGCATGAAATGAATGATGAGAGTGAAGGCAGAAAGCTCGAATTTGAAGCTATTTTCATACATTCCTTTGCCAGTAAAAATATTTAATATTACACAATAATAAGTGAGCTCTAAATGTTCCATCAATTCAAGCAGGCAGACGGGCTTTTAAAATGGTTATGATTCCTTTGTTATAATTGAACGATTAGTTAGATGTCTGCTAAGTGCTGAGAACGAAATAAGAATAAGCAATTTAAACTCCACGGAATATTCAGTGTAGAATTCAGTGTGCATATTGCTCGATCTGAAGTCAAATCAGACAGTATGTTGACGCAATATCAGACTTCTTATGGAAATGCTTGCATAAATGATCGAGAAATAAATCAGTCCGAGTTCAGCTTGAAAAAAAGAGGCCCAATGTCCGTCATGATTAAACTGCGCAAGTATCAATTTTCGCTTACAGGAAGCTATTCAAGCTACTGTGCGTCTGATTACCCATGATGCCACAGGCTTCCCGGATCAGATTTACACAGATCACAAATCTGTATCTTGTACCTCGTGGTGAAATGCAGCTGCTCTAAGAGAGTGACAGGACGGCATGCAGCTCGAGCGACGGACAGAATTCTCACCTGTACCGTGGTTGAGCGTGTGCTGTCTGCACTTCTTGAAGTGGAAGCGTTTGATGGCCGCTGGCTCGCCTCTGTACTTGGCTTTGTAGATGATGGTGCCGCTGCCTCCCTGACCGAGGATATCTTTTTCCTGTTCACTCCACTCCAGTTCACTTTTCACCAGGAACAGCCTAAAAATACACACCAACACAAAAGCCAATGCATATACTGTACATTCATCTTATAGGTGACTATTCGCACATACAACAAACACTACTGGACCAAACAGTTTTAAAAGTCGGCATGCACCACTGATCTGACGCTACACTAACTGAGCAGAGGAAGAAATAGTTTACATGCAACCCAAGGCTCTGAAATTGTTCTTTCACACAGCACTGGTCACAATGGAATTCACCAAGCCAAAGAGCAAGTATTTTATTTTCATTTCATTTAGCTTCAAGGGACACGAGAAACTGGGGTAGGAATACTTTCCTCGCGAGGGAATTGGATCAAAACGCATGTTCAAGTGATATCAAAGTGGCTGGAAAAGATGAACCAAACAATAGTTCAAAAGCTCATCCAGCCTGCTTTTTCTGTCTGGAAAAGATGAACTGCTGGCCGACTAGCCCACATCCCATGTAGAACAGTGACTAGTGAATACATTAATAGGATATTTTACTATGCAGTAAATTAAATAATACATTACAGGCTATAATGTAAAAAACAGAAGCAATCTACAGCACCTTTTCAGTACAGACCGTCTCGATCTGTCAGTGTCTCGCAATTAACCCCCTACCCAAACAGAGCGAATATCAGACGAGGACGATCTTCTTCCGCGCAGAACAAGAACTCACTCTGCCATTATCGGTGACATAATCGTTGGCTGGCAGCCAAGTCAAACCATGTCCACACTTGACCAGCTGTTTAAGATCACGTTGGTGTGTTTTCTGGGAGTGAACAGCAAAGGAAACATCTTTCAGAGCTGTATAATCACACATACTTTCACGGTGGCTTAATGGCCTGGACATGCTGCCCAGTTCCTCTGAGATTGTTTGGAGTCAGAAATTGCAGTGGCCCATTTACATACACGCCGGATTGCTAGATTAAACACAGTTTTGTTGGGTTTAAATGCTCATAATTAATAACGATATTTCTCAGTCAAACGGAGAACTGCACAAGCCGACGAGCTGCAAATTACAGCTTCTCTTCTATCGCCCCCATCCCCACCTCCTCACCACTGTAGAAAATTCCCTAGAATGCACAGCTGTGTGGATGAAACGTGTTATTTGAAAAGCATCGTCTTTCTGTCTGTCAGTGGCGGAATAATGGGATTTGAGCCCTGGAGGACTGTGACCCTATAGAAATGAATTTTTCCCTCAGTTACTTACGAACTGAAACTGATGAGTTGTACCAGGTGTCTCAAATGAGGTAGAGAGCTTAGTGCTTAGAGTATGGTACTGTATGTACACTCACCATCCCTAATAATAACACCACATAATCATATTAACAGTAATTATCAATTATATACCAGCGAACCGGTAACATGATCATGTCCACGGGGACTAAAGACCAGCCCGTCCAGTCAGATCCTATAGACAAGCCAATGCAGAATGACTTACTGAAAATGCTGGCCAAGACAGAAAGGCACCAAAACACACACACCTGGAGCAACAGGAAAGAGCCCAAAGATCCTCGACCTGACCTCCAAACTCCTCAGATTTCAATCCGATGAATCGCCCATAGTATGCGCAAGGCCCCACCCACATTCACAGCACACAAAGGATCCGCTGCCAACGTCCTAGTGCCAGACACCACACTATACCCCCAGAGGTCTTGTGCAGTCATGGTGTTGTTTAAGTATTATGGGTTATTGTTATACTGTATGTTTTTCCCTCTTGTAAAAATGTGTTATTGCATAATGTATTGCTGCATACACAAGTGTCATTAACATTATTTAAAATGGGACCAAAAGAAAAATTAAATAAAACATGAATGATAGAGACTGTTACATTATACTGTATGAAATGCTTTTTCAAGCCTGATGTTTGCGATATGAACAGGAAGTAAAGTTCATCTTACTAGGAAAGGAAGCATATTGTTTTTGTCGCACATAAATATTTGGAGTGACCATCCTGGACCGCCACTTAAAAGTAAATATGACTGGGGCCACATGTCCTGCTTGCATATGGACTGTGAAGGAGTGTGAAAGAACACCGACATTTTACAAGAAGGAGAAGCGCTGAGCTTTTACAGTTTACATCCTGCACCACATCCTGCACGAGCCTTCGTGGAATCCTTTCAGGAGAGCGACGGTCAGATTTTAACAAGGCGATGATGTAAGCAAACTGGCTCATGAGGGAAATAACTTCCACATGAGTGTTCTTCTCTATAATGCATTTTAATGCATGTTGATACCTAAATCCATTGCTTTATAATGAGAAAGGTGCTAGTCCTCTGGGCAAAGAGAAAAACGACAAGACAAGTGAATTTCTAATATCCATATGGAGATCACCAGAACATAACGTTAGAGTGGATGATATTGGGTAAAGCTCTGCTCTTTTGCTTATTCATCTATGTACAGGTCAAGATGAATAATCCCCAGTCCTTCTGCCTGATACCTTGCTTTAGTTCGTCTCAAGTAGCCTGTAGCAGGATAGGAGTCTCAGACAGGAGAAGATTAATTGAGTGTGATGACATTCAGTAAAAAAATAAATAAATAAATAAATAAAAATAAAAAAACTTATGCTGGTTTTTAGGCATTTCTTTTATAAGTTAAATTTCTCTATATTTTTTCTTTTTTGTTAAAACATTCATTTAAAATATAAAATAAATGAGTATTACATAAATAATGAACTATTATTAGCAGAAATATTTTTAATTATTACCATTAATTATTAAAGCGCATGAAGCAATGCACCCATCATGTGGCATTAAAAAAAAAAAATTCAGCTGATGACCTAAATCACGACATACGAATGACTAGGTTATCACATCAATAGACATTTTTTCTTCCCTTATGGAATTCATATTGTGTAAAAGTTGTTTGGGGAGTATAAGGATCACAATCAAAGCTGAAGTCAATTATGGAAATCTTGGAATGTGTGCCTTTTTATTGGCCAGCCAGCGTATGCTATTAAAACTTTTTAAATATTCTAATCCTGCCTTACACTTCAAGCTTAGCAAACCTAAATATAGTGGTGTGCAATAGAGTATATATCGTGAAAACATCTGTATAAGTCATATTTTAGTCTGTCTGTATCACACCCATAACCTGACATGTGCATCTGCAGCAAATCTCAGATGAGCTCATTAAAACAAATGTTTCCTTCTGTCTTGCAAAGCTGTGTTTGTGTGCGAGTGTGTGTGTGTGTGTGTGTGTAAGTGAGTGATACTGGATAAATGTTTTATAAGGAGTGTGTCACTGCTATGTACATGGCTTCCTGCTTTGACAGCGGGCCCAAAAGCCCTGTTTACACCAGCTGCAGTAAATGAGTCGACACTCAGTCTTAAGTCCAACATGCTGATTCAGATGTATTACCTTAAAAATTGATTAAATACAACCTTCCAAGTAGAACAGCTGTAGGAAGCCAAAACTTTTATCCAACAAAAAAGTCTTGAGGAGATTTTCACACCTGCACTATTCTTCCAGGACCAGGAGCTGGTCCCTGGTGCATCTGAGAAAACGACTGGTCTGGGCTTGAATTATCATGAATTATCTGGGAACATGAACTAGTCATGGGAACCAACTAACATGATTAGCTAAATGTGCTTGTCACTATCTCTTATTTTAAGGTTTTTTTATTTATTTTCTTTTTTACAGAAGCCAGCAACACCATCAGACTTGCAGAACCGTAAGAGAGTCATACCGTGAGGGAAAGTCCGTCATGAAGAGCTCTGGTACGAGCTCCTGGAGTGGCACAACCTCTTTAGGGTGATTGGGGCAGGTGATGTAGTCTTTCTCGACAGCGGCAAGGACGCAGTCCTCCATGTTGAAGTAGTGAACTGCGCTCAGAGTGGAGCTGGTCTGAGGAAGCGAGTCGGTGTGGCGCGACACTGCAGTGCAATAAGGACAGGGAGCGTACTGCTCGATCAGCAGAGATCCATCACTCTCGCTCGCCGTCAATGCTGAGGAGATAGAACCGCCGTGTTGATTAAATGCACGGGTCTGAACAAAAATACATTTGCATAAACATACGACAGGAGGAGAATACCTGTCTAGCAGGCAATATAATATCTTGTGTGGAAATATGGAAATTAGGCAATACATAATTTGTGGGTGTTTCATAAAGACAGCGTCATTTTCCAAATTCCAGTTGCGTCAGACGAGGGCACAGAGTCTCACCAGAAAATGGAAACGTGTACTTACTGTATAAATACTGTCTAGACAAATAGTGGCGGTGGGAGCTCAGGAGTTTAAAATTCAGGGCTGTTAAATATCCAAAGCAAGGTCTATAGTGCTATAGTATACGTTGTGACCCCCCCCACCTTTAGAAAATTGAAGAAAGTACGGTACTGTGCAAAAGTCTTGCGCCACGCCTCATGTCTTCATATTTTGCTTCTGAAGATCTAGATTTTGTTATATCTTAAATGAAGTCTTAAAAAATAGTTCTCCACTCTTCCCGTAGGACTTTTTTTGCCAAGCTTTTGGCTCGCATTTTCAGTCCAGTCCCTGTACCTGTCCAGTTTCAGAGGAAAGTCTTTTGTTTGTTGAGCCACACAGTGACCTATGAATCATTCAAGAATTAAAAAAAAAAAAATTGAGGCACGAACCAGTGAGAAACAGGTGCAGATTATGACAGATGATCAGGGTTAGTATACTGGTGATGCTGAATGCTGAGTGGTGAGAACAGACGAGAGGGGAAATGAGGTTGCTGCTGAGATTGGCACAAAAATAAATAAATAAATGAAATAAAGGAAACTGTATCTTAAGAAACTTAACCGGTCATGGTAAAACGTTTGTTCTGGTGATTTTCCTGTAATCTACTTCATGTACATTAATTTAATATGAAGAAATAAGGGGTGGCTCAAGACCTTCGCTCAGTTCTGCATATATTAGATGATCATGTACAAAGTATATACAGTGGGGAAAATGTTTGATTTGACCTGCAGATTTTGTACGTTTGCCCACTTACAAATGATAAACACAGGATCAATCAAAATCCCGAAAAAACACATTAAATAAATGTTATAAATGTTATGAGTTGCATTTCATTGAGTAAAATAAGTATTCGATTCCTCCAACAATAATTCTCGCTCCCACAGACTGGTTATTCGCTCATGTGGTCCACAGATTAATTTAAGCAGGTGCTCCTAACCACAGCTCATTATGTGTATAAAAGCCACAAAATCCTCCATTCAAACCTCACCACCATGGGCAGGACCGAAGCGCAGTCAAAAGACGTCATGGACAAGATTGTGTATTACGGCTCTACGTACTGAGCATCACTGAAGATGACAGCAATTATGTTAGGAATAAACACAATGTGTTATAGGAAAACTGCAGGGTGGTGGAAGGCATTTCCTGTAACAGAATGTCCTGAACATTTTTAGTTTTTTCATTTGTTAAAGAATGACACATCGTACGTTCATCAGTTTATGGTTATGTTTAATGTTGTGGAACCTCCACTAAATTAGTTAGCTTCTATTATCACTTACTTTATACCAGCTATAAACATTTGCTTCCTCATAAGCATTTCTTTTTCTTTCTCTCTTCAAGTTAATGATACAAAACAAAAATTAATTTGTCAATTTTATCTTCCAGGGAAACTGTAAAAGCCACAAAAGTTCCTGAAGACAGAAATCATTGCATTATAATAGTAACAAATCATTATGTATTATAATATAAACAAAAAAATACGCTTTGTAAATTAACTCATGTATATCGTCCTTGATGGAAATCCCTGCGGATGAGTTGTTACTATACAATAAGAGATTAACATGAACCAGTAAATATAAACAGAACTTAAAACCAGAACTACTGTCAGAGATGCGGCGACTGAAATTTAACCAATCAGGATCAAGACGCGCTGTTGAATATGTTTCTTTACAGTACATGATCAGAAATCCAAAGAAATGAATGACATGCTGATTAGGGGGAGAAAAAATATATAATAAATATATATACAGTGGAACCTCGGATTGCTAGTAACGTGGTTTACGAGTGTTCCGCAAACCGAGCAAAGATTTTAAATAATTTTTTATTCGGAAACCGAGCAAGTATTAGTTTACGAGCGCCGAGTATCATGCTTCACATATGCGACTCTTATTTTGACACCGAGCATCACTCTCTCACCTTACAGTCTCGCTTTTCTTCCGTTAAACCGGTGTTTCCGCTGTGTTTATGCGCTTGTTGTGAAACTTAAAAAGTGTTAAATATACGCTCATGTCAGTCTCAGAGAGATTTCTTTTTTTCCTGTTAAAACTGTGTTTCTGTTGTGTGTGTGTTTGTTGTGAAACTGTTGTCAAAAAGCGAGGTGGGGAGAGGGAGGAGGAGTGTTACTGTGTAAAACGAGGCGAGGGAAGGGGCTAATTCCACACACACACACACACACACACACACACACACACACACACACACACACACACACGGAGCGTGCGCGCACCAATGGAAACACTTATGTGTCAGGATTTATTTGTACTTTTTTTAAAGGTAAAGTGCAGATTAATTTGTTTTATTTTCATTTTATAGATTGTATTAATTATTTTGATGCATTTCTTTTTGGGGGCTGTGGAACGAATAATTTGAGTTTTCATTATTTCTTATGGGAAACGATGATTTGGTTTAAGAGTGTTTTGGAATACGAGCCCACTTCCGGAACCAATTAAGCTCGTAATCCAAGGTTCCACTGTATATATATATATATACACAGACCAAAAGTTTGGACACACCTTCTCCTTCAAAGAGGTTGAATTTGTATTATTGGCAAGAAAAAAGCAGCTAAGTAAAGCAAAACGAGTCGCCATCATTACTTTAAGAAATGAAGGTCAGTCAGTCGGAAAAATTGGGAAAACTTTGAAAGTGTCCCCAAGTGCAGTCACAAAAACCCTCAAGCGCTACAAAGAAACTGGCTCACATGCGGACCGCCCCAGGATAGGAAGACCAAGAGTCACCTCTGCTGCGGAGGATAAGTTCATCCGAGTGACCAGCCTCAGAAATCGATTAGATTAATAAGATTATGATTTTGTTGGATTTCTGACTATGAATTACTGCCATTGTCAAGATTTCAAACTACACCATATCATTTATTATTATTTATTTGCTTGCTTATTCTATTAAATAATAATACTAGTAATAAACTCTATGATGGGAATAAGAGTGATACTGTAACTTTGACCATGTTTGATGTAGAATTCTCAAAATATAGTTACAGTATACAGGTTTAGCATTTACATCAGTGCTATAGATCCATGTGTACACTTTATTATTTTTTTTTTTGGAAAAAATCAATATTGATTTTACTTTAGCCTATTTTATTCTTACTTTTATTTGTATTTGTGCCTTGCCTTGCATTTCATACTGCTG